>VXCM01001675.1:62961-114041 GCA_014773175.1 Lucifuga dentata
GATGTGTATGTGAATATACATCAGGTGTTGCATAACCGGAGTATGCGGAGGCTGCAAGGTGAGGAAATGCATTAAAAAAAACCTCAGTTTAAAACTGCATAATCTATGTCTGTTATTTGAATTAAACTTACTGATTTATGCTGATTTCAATCTAATTAACGTGTCTACGTGACATTTGGAAAAAATAGATTTATTGTTTTAATCTGAGTATAATCGAAGTTTTAACGTACATTAAAACGACTGATGCAATCAAACTCTCTGACCTGCAATAATTTTTCTTAAAATAACTACTTTTTTGACTGCAAAAGATGGGAAATCTACATTTTACATTTATTAACACAACATTTTTGCATTGGTGATTTTTACCCACATTTGTGTAGATTTCAGCAAATTAATGATTTACTGTTTTGTTCCGTGTGTAAATCCATCTTAACTCAGCTTGCTGCAGTTCGTCTCTGAGCTCAAATCAATCTATGTATGTACTGATATGAACATATATGTACTGAAAAACACATCATTTAAGAGAGTGAAAGCTTGTGTGTGTTGCTGCGTTCGCTGTACCGTGGAAGGGGAAAGTTGCAACTCGTAATTACATCATTTACGAACAATGTGAATTCGAGCTAAACAAACTAGGAGACATGAAAGTTTTGTTTTGTTTTGTTTTTTGTTGAAGTAACTTTTGAACACGTATGAACTATTTACCTTTTTCAAACGGCTACTGCATTGTCAGATGTTTAACCTGTTACTGTGTCCATATTCCGATTAATTTAAAAAAAATTACAGTGCAGCAGCCATATTGAAATAATGTCAGGGTTGAAGAGGGGCCCGACTTCCAACTTTCCAAAAAACTCAAGTTAAAACTGCATAATCTAAGTCTGTTATTTGAATTAAGCTTACTGATTTATGCTGATTTCAATCTAATTAACGTGTCTACGTGACATTTGAAAAAAATAGATTTATTGTCTTAATCTGAGTATAACTGAAGTTTTAACGTACATTAAAACATACTGACGCAATCAAACTCTCTGACCTTCTGCAATAATTTTTCTCAAAATAACTACTTTTTTCTTAATTGAGGGAGCATTTTCTCTGACTTTTCCCAGTCTGAGGTCGGAAATTCCAAGTTCTGAGTGCATGTCAACGTAGCATTAATGAGGTAACCCCTCCTTGTTACCCCCCCCACCACCACCACCACCACCTAGACACACACACACACACACCTCTGACTCCATGGCCCAGCTGTCCATGATGAACGATGACAGAGGTGTGACAGAAGAAGCCAGGCTAAAGACTGATGAACATACCACAGAAGGAGCCATCTCTCTTTCTCTCGCTCTCTCTCTCTCTCTCTCTCTCTCTCTCTCACACACAACACACACACAGAGGNCTCTCTCTCTCTCTCTCTCTCTCTCTCTCTCTCACACACAACACACACACAGAGGCAGCGACAGATGGTTCTGCCCACTCCTTTGCTTCTCATGCGTCTGGCTGCTCTAATAATATCCCCACATTATTCTCTTCTGTATTTAGCTTGCTTGAGTTGTAGCTGCAGCTTAATAGACCTCGATAATTGATCAGGGACAGACTGGAAAGTACTTCGGTTTCCCCAATAGCAACTGTTTGGGATGCTGTTACAGCTCGCTCTACTGATGCGATGTGTCCAGTGGGAAATAAGTGCAAGACAGCAACAATCACAGATGGAAAGGAAAGTTCTGTGATCACCAGAATACTGAAATCACCGTCATTTTTAAAGTCTGCACTTAAGAAGATTTGAGGAGGTTTAAGAAGGCGGGAAAGTCAGTTTAGTATCACATCATCCTGATCTGAGTTTAACTCCAAAACTAACCCATCTTTAGCTATATTCCAGACAATGAATATATATGGAGTGTTTTCACGTTTACTGTTATTGCTTGATGCTGTAGTGTTTTCAGTGACACATTACAGTCGCTTATTAGGATGTTAGTGGGGTTTTTATTATGCTAATGCCACACTAGTCTGGCAGAAAATTCATAGCACATGCAGATGTTCCAGTTTCCTGATTAAAATGCTCAGAGTAGCAGCAAAATGTACCGTATATACTCGACTATAAGCCGTCCCCCGATTTTAACCTGCAAATTTAGATTTTTAAAGAAACCCGCATATAAGCCGACCGCCTGATGTTGTTCCATCAATTTATTTGTTTAGCAAATTACCTGTTTTTCTGGGTATTGTCATAGTATTCCTCTGATTTTCTGGAAATAATCCACATACCGGTAAACATGATATTTATTTCAGCTGATTACCGTAACTGATGGATCACGGCTTACTAGCCGCCGCAAAATATGCTGAATAAGATGTTTAGTCAGGAAATATCTCATTCTAAGGTATGATTTAAACTATTTTCCATGGGTAGTGGTTATGGGTAGTATTTCTATCCCTGGAAATTTCGTTCTCTGGGATCTGATTTGAATTTCTTGTGTATAAGCCGACCCCGATTTGCATTGTGAAATTCGGTAAAAAAAAAAAAAAAAAAANAAAAAAAAAAAAAAAAAACTCGGCTTATACTCAAGTATATACGGTACGTTCAGACCAAATGTTTGGAACTGAACTAGGAACTATTTTAATCAGAGGTTTCTTTGGGGAGTTCCTCACAGCATTCCCACTGAGCTTCAAGTATCGTGAAAATTATGAAAAACTGGAGCAGTTAGCATCTATACGGCAACAGCTTAGCACAATATGCCCTCTGATTCTCTGTCTCCTGAAGGACCTCGCCGGGACTAGTTCTGGTACCAAAACAGGTTCTGGTTCCTTTATATGAAACAAAGAAAATGTCCTGAGTTCCTGAAAAAGTTCCTGCTCTGGAAAGATACTAAAATAGCCTCATGTTGTTATAAAACAAAAAAAAAAAAAAANAAAAAAAAAAAAAAAATACTGTGCTGAGAGTTCCTTTAATCCCAGTAAGAACCATACATCCTGTCAAAGGTCGCTGGGAAAATCAGACTCAAACCTTCAGGATAAAACCAGTAAAACATTGATAGATATTATCATCTATCATCAACATCTGCTGAAAGCTGTAATCCTGCCAGCTACACATGACGGCTTTCACCTTGGCTAACCCCACTTTAGCTCCGTGTTCCTGAAAGGCCAACGAGGCCTAAGACAAACCTGACAGAAATGATGATTGGGTATAAAACTGTTTTTCTTTGGGTCAAGATTCTTTTATGTTACTTTGGTGCCAGAAAGCCAGCGGGGGACGAGTGTTTACAGTGATTGAAAACAGAAAACAGCTCGGCTACACGGCCCCGTCTGGCCCGTACAGGCTTCTATTGATGGATGCCAACCCAAAACTAGCAAGGCCTGGCTTCTGTCAAACACACTGACAGTGAGAGCTGACAGAGACACACAGACTCATGAAACACACACACACACACACACGCACGCACAGTGCTACCACGCAATCTGGACTGATCTCACCCCATGTAGCATTTTACAGTGCAATCATCAAAGGACCATTAAATCAGAAGTGACTGCCAATAAAAGGAGGAAATTGCGGGCCGGGATTACGATGTTTGCATGATAAGGGGTCTCTGTGTGTGTGAGGGGTGGGGTGNTTGCGGGCCGGGATTACGATGTTTGCATGATAAGGGGTCTCTGTGTGTGTGAGGGGTGGGGTGTAATCGGGGGTGTTACAAGATTTATGTAGCATTTACTGTGGAGCACGTCATAAAGTCTAATTACAGGGGGGTCGACACGCCGCAGAGCCGCAGCCCAGCAGGCGGACTGGCAGGAAGACAAGGAGACAAGTGATGGAGGTCTATTCATCCACACTGTCTCTCAGTGTGTCTCTTCTCTCNCGGACTGGCAGGAAGACAAGGAGACAAGTGATGGAGGTCTTTTCATCCACACTGTCTCTCAGTGTGTCTCTTCTCTCCGTCTGTCTCTCACCAACTCCAGGTCTCATAAATCAGCCGCAACAAGTTAGAGCTCCAGTGTCAAAACAGACGCTTGTGAGTGACAGGAAGTGCTTCGTGGGAACGTTTCGGTGTGGGTGGTGACAGACGGAATGACGTCACCACAACTAGAGACACACAAAGCCCGTAACGCTAATCGTTGTTTTCATGTGTGAGTGTTAGATTGCGTCCGCACGAGCATTTTGGGTTAATTTAGGAAAATAGAAAAACACCCAAACAACAGCAAAACAGCTAAATTTCTTCTTCTTTTTCCTCCTTCAGTTATTAAACAGCAAAAGTTCATCTTCCTGCCATCGTGTGGTGAGGAGTGGAACAGCTCTGCTTGGTTTTTAGCAGAATAAAGCTCCATGCGGTTGCTTCCTGCTCTCTTTTGTCTCTTTTTGTGTTCCAGTACAGCTCGACATACAATTTAACATCGTCACCAACAAGTTATCAAGTTATCTAGTTTTTGTTGTCAGATGATCTCGGCTCATAAATGCTTCCTGTTGGCTAAAGAGGAAGCTAGCGCCTGGTAACTTCACAGCAAAGTCAATTCGTTTAACTCAAATCACCATGACCAGAAGACTCAATCCTGATTTTGATTTCAATTTTGGTATTGGTTGACAGTGAAAATTCACATTTCAAAGTTCACCAAACTTTCTTAAAGGACCATACTACCTATTTTGCATGTTTAAGCCTAATATATTCAATTTTCATTCCCATAAGATTACTACAATCATTTCCCAAAGGATAAAACTGTATTTCAGCTTTTCGGATATTTTGTAAAATCTCTTAATCTTTCAAAATCAAATATTCAAACGATACACCCACCTTAAAAATCCATGTTTCTCCTGCTAATAGTTACACAGCCTTATGAAGTCACGGTCCTTTAAATTTTTCCATAAATGCAGGTCTTCTTTTGGGACTATATTCCCTGGTGGAGGCATACATTCACTCCACGCTTTTTATTGCGCTTAAACACTAAAATTACATAACTTCTAAAAAAAATCTGAATACACGTCTTGTTGGTGATGATGGATTACCTATCCCAAGAACGTTTCAAGTATCAACAAGTTGA
This sequence comes from Lucifuga dentata, assembly GCA_014773175.1. Taxonomy (NCBI): domain Eukaryota; kingdom Metazoa; phylum Chordata; class Actinopteri; order Ophidiiformes; family Bythitidae; genus Lucifuga; species Lucifuga dentata. The sequence continues at coordinate 67,969 of VXCM01001675.1, forward strand.
TTTTAATAGCAGAATGAACTGAAACCAATGGAGGTCTGGAAGGTAGGAAAAACATTTTTAATTCACCGTTCCAGTAGTATGCTTTGGGAAATGATTGTCATTAACGTAACGTGTATGGAAATTGAATACATTAGGCTCAAACATGCAAAATGGGTGGTATGGTAGCATCAAAGGTAACAGAGTTAACCTTTGATGCTAACATTTAAGCTAATGCAGTTTCATATGCTATTTTTTTGTTCAAATAACTGCAGTTCAAAATGCTCTGTGGTGTAATGTTTGCTCTTTGTCATATATGATCCAGTAGACGAAGGAAACAGTCTGTTTTCTTTCTTTCTTGTTCTTTCTTCCTTCCTTTCTTTCTTTCTTTTTTGAGAAGCTGGTGAGCTTGCTAGCCCATTCGCTAATATCGATTCTGTGACAGACTATCATAACAATGCAAATTAAAGCTGCTAATTTCTGCAATGAGACCATCAATTACTTTCTGCTCATCTGACAATAAAAGCAAAAATAAAAACCAATTTAATTTAACCAAGACATTTTCATATGAAATCAGTTCTCCGTATGGTGGCATGATAGCAACTGTCCACATTTGTAGAATTAGAAAACAATTAAAAATCAACTGTCAAAGCTACCAAAATAGCAACGCCTGAGAAGGATCTTTCACAAAAGTGGAAAAGTAATTAAGACCTTTAACAATCTATAGTTTGTCCAAATTTCATATAAATTTGTTGGTCACCATTTACAAACCTGGACAGGTAATTCTTCTGTTTTATTGGGAAATTTAGCCTAAAATTAAGTCTTATCCAAAATGATGCAGATTAAATTGTTGAAAGCATTGAATGTTAAAATTGTGTTTTGGTAAAAGCACCTGAATGTCAGTAAAAGTTCAGATTGAACTTTCTGACAGCGAATTAATCCATTTCACAGTGAAACTAAAGGACTCGGCACTTGTCTTAAATGTCTTTTAAAAGACAATTTCAAAGGGATTATATGAGACTGAGAGCAGATGTAGATGAACCGGTGCTCCTTTTAGTCAGAAATATGAATGAGGCATTTGTAGAACTTTAAAGAAAAACCAAAGTGACAAATGAGCAGTGAAGGAAAATGAATCACTGTCATCCCAAATGTCAGCGCGTCCCTTTTTAGTCCCAGAATGGGAGTGGAGAGTTTGGGAATTTGTCTGTTAAATAGGACACGTGGGTTTGTTTACAAGATGTTTTGTGTTGCTTCTCAAGGGAATGAGGGAGGAGAGAGAGAGAGAGAGAGAAGGAGTGTATGAGAGCTGAAGTGAGAAGCTGTAATTTGCAATTGGGAAAATCCCAGGAGATTTATGCCAATGTTTACCATTCCTCCTCCAGCCCTCCGCTTTAAGAGGGAGCACTCGGACAATAAATCATCCCTTTATAAATGGATGGGACACCCAAAACCTTTTGAACTGAGCCTAATTTGCCTGGTAGCTTTCAAAAAGAGACTCCCCCCCCACACACACACACACACACCCCACCCCTCACCCTGAGTTAGCATGTCAGGGCCTCATTGCAGCACGTTGGCACAGCACCAGATGTTAAAGGGTGACGGTCTCCATGTTTGTCACTTTCTCCTTTTCCCTCTTTTCTAAACGGAAAGCCCAGATTTGTTAGAAGTCTGCCCTAATTAGCACCACTCAAGCTCCAAATACGTTCATTTGACATAGAATTATGAGTAATTACCAAGCAACAAATTAGGAAGTTACTGCTACTGATGATTACTTAACGAACGGCTCCTGAATGACTCTGTAAAGTGTCATGTAGGTAATGACAGGTTCCTTCAAAACCGACTTCAAGATCTTAATGAAACAGCAGTAGATCCTTATAATCTAATCATTACATCCTTATAATCTAATCATTACATCCTTATAATCTAATCATTACATCCTTATAATCTAATCATTACTTCCTCATGAATAAACACATTTTATACCATCAGGCAGAAATTTAAAGAACCATACCGGTGGTTTTGCATGTTTGAACTCATTAAATACAACCTGCATACACACTGTTGGTTTTTGGTGCAAATAATTGTGAATGTTTTGTATTATGGTGCATTGTTTATGATGTGTGTGCTTTGAGATGATGTTTTTATGTAATTGTAAGTTTCCACAAACACAGAAAGAATTTCCAAAAGGACAATAAATTATCTATCAGTTTGATTGCATACACATTTGTTTTCACTTTTGCATAAAGATTATGCAGAGTTGACAGATTAAAAAGCTTCTGGGCAGAATGAGGCTTATTTTTTGCATGAGATGACAGCAAATTAAGTTAAGTTGCAAAAAACAAAAACCAAAGAAAAAAACAAACTCTCGTGATGAAATTTTGGTGACTTTCAGCTGCTCTTAATAGTGAACAGCCTGAAGGAACTGAAGAATGTCAGGCATTCTAAAAGTGAACAAGGATGAAAATATTCTTTAAAAGCCTTTATTTATAATTGAGCACGTTAGTTTTTTTTTTTTTTTNAATCAGGACACCTTTCCCAGTTTTTTTTTTTTTCTCTTTTTTCCAGTGATTGTAGACTGCTGTGTGGATCCCTCAAGACAGACTGTTTCTGATTGGTCAGAATGAAACCTCCCCCGCTCCTGCCCAATCAGGTGGTCAACCGCCATTTTTTGCACACAGCGAAACAGCAAAATCAATGTTTTAAGACTTCTGAAGAGGATGATAAACTACATGAAACTGCAGCCTGACAGGGAGACGGAAGCGCACCGTAAAATGTGACAAGTTTATCTTACTTTAAAAAAAATCTAGGAAACTGATTGCCTTGAAAAGGCTAAGTAAATATAACTATATAGTCTTAAGTTCAAGTAGACATAAAGTAAATATAACTTTAGACTAATAGTTACCTTTTTCAAGGAAATCGGTGTCCTAGATTTTTTAAAATAAGATCAACTTGTCACATTTTACAGTGCAGCCAGGAGAAAATCCTCAAATAATCCTGGATATAAATCAGGTAAAACAACCTGGAATTCTTCTAAATGCTAATTGGGAAACTTTTCTCCTCGTGTGGTGAGGAGTCTGGAGGTCAGAGAGAGATCAGAGCGGCCATTCTGAGGTCAGCGACAGTTCAAGAAGTCATGGAGCCCACCCCTGCTCTTCCTCCTCCTCCTCCTCCTCCTCCTCCTCCTCCTCCTCCTCAACACATGAATCATTTCTCTCCCCTGTCCTGCTATCACCTCCTCTGCTAGGCCAACTGCAGGCTGAACGTGCTGCTTTTCTCTGTTTGCTGCTAACAGTCTGTCTGTCTTACATGCAGACAGACACACACGCATGCACATAGAGCTCTGACATGTAGACATAACAGCAATGTCTTACTCAGTGGAAAGTCAAAGCTGATCTCCAAACAAGGAATTCATCTGCTGTCATCACTCTTTTCTCACACCTCCATTTTTTCTCAGCACACACACACACAGTATGTTTACATACACCGCATGTTCTTGTATGCTTCTACCAGGACGCCAACTCCACACGCTCTAGAACAACAACAGATGCTGCACTTGAAGAGAGGAGCAAGGAGATCTGTCGCTTCCTGCATTTGTATAATTGTATAATTTGCCATAACTTTGGGAAGAGAGGAAAGTGTGTGCAGGAATAAGTACCAATGACACCGATTTGTAAAGGCGCAGCAGGCAGGGAGTGTGTGTGTGTGTGTGTGTGTGAGTGTGTGTGTGTGTCCTGAGCAGCTCTGGCTACATTAAACAGCAGAACATTGTGTTGCATGTGTGGAAAACATCCTTCAAACAGACACCAAAACGCAGAATAAACAGAACCGTTTAGCATCCGTGACGTTAGGCACACGCGCCAGTTTGGAAGTATGAAATTGAGTTAAACTTGAACATGAAACTCAATGTTTTACCTTCCAGCTGTGAGGAGTGGAGGCTGTAGTGAGGACACAACAAAAGTAATCACTTTAATCGTGGCGTCCACCGACTTGGGTGGATTCATCGGTGGGAAAAGGTTTACCGACCTTGACTTTGCTGATGATGCTGTGATCTTTGCGGAGTCGATGGATGTTCTGGTAGGAGCTCTGGAGAAGCTGAGCAAGGAGTCGGAGTGCCTGGGTTTGCGGGTGTCCTGGATCAAGACTAAGATCCAGGCTTTCAATGACTTCTTGGATTCAGCTGTCAGCAGTGTCTGTATGCGGGGAGGGTGTCGAACTCACAACCTCAGCATTGACATTCATGTCTCTGGGAGCTCGTCCTATGAGGTTGAGAGACATCTGAGGCGGGCCTGTGGGGTCATGGGGTCATCACTGGACGGGTGTATGGCGCTGCTGATATCTCTGCAAAGAAGATGAAGATCCAAGTCTTTAGAATCCTGGTGCTCCCGGTCTTAGTCTGTGGTTGTGAGACCTGGACGCTAACCAGTGACTTGAGACGACAACTGGATGTCTTCAGTACTCGTCTCTCCGGAGAATCCTTGGGTACCGCTGGTCTGACTTTGTGTCGAACGAGCGGTTGCTCCTGGAGGCCCGAATAAGACCGATTACCAGCATTGTGAGGGAGCGCCAGTTACGACACTACGGCCATGTGGTGTGTCTCTGAGGAGATCCAGCACTCAGGAGCCTCGTTGCTGAGGACCCCGCTGACTGGACCAGGCCGAGGGGACGTCCATGTAACACCTGGCTGCGGCAAATGGATGGGTGCAAATGGACCACATGTCTACCAGGATGGTTGGTGGATGCGGCAACGTGCAGCCCAGCACATGTTCCTCGCCTGACTTTAATTGTGTTCCTGTAATGTTAATATTTAATAGAGAAGTACTAGCTTTGCTTTCTGACAGGTTCTGATTGGTATTCCGTGTGAGACAAAGCCACGACATAAACATGATGAATCCATGCTCCTTTAATTGCTGTTCTACAGTTCAGCAACAGCCATCAGCTAAATAAGCTGTCACAGGCACGACGTCCTCAGTAACTCCCACTTAGCTTCCCGCATTCCATTTAACTTCACTTTTGCAATTTTTGATGCAGTTTGTTTGAAAATTGGCGTTGCATGTCCAAAAAATCTATTTTATTTATTTTTTTATTTTTTGCAAATATTTCTTCCGTGTTGTTGAGCTGCATGCTAAGTGTTTCAGTGAAGCAGAAACGCTGCAAAGGTTTAATACCGTATGACAGGCTTTGTTTTTTTTTTTTTCCGTAGAGGTGATTGTGAATCAAAATTATTAGAAATAAGAGAAAGAAAAATCATAACAGTTGATATAAGGAGGAAGGGGAGGTTTGAAGAATGGGCTGGATACATTTTTATTTGCTTATTTCCTCGTTCCATCATAGCGGCAGCATCGCTGCTCTCAGCACTTTGTCATACTGATGTAAAGTCATCCTCTATCAGAGTTTGAGCAGCGAGATGAAGAAATCTTTCACTTTATTTTCTTCGCTCAAGTCAGTTTTTGACTTATAAATAAAAATGGACAGGAAAATAAAAACCCTCTCCACAAAAAAGCCTAAAAACTCCAAATAACTAGCTAAATGAAATAAAACTAAGTAAAAATGGCTTTGATTTTGTTTTATGTTCATGCTAGAAGATATTTCTGCCAATGACAAATGACTTTGCATCATAAATTAACCTTGTTTGGCCATTATCCCTTGTAGGAAGAAGGTATAATAATTATAAGTGTCAAAGATAGGAAAATATAATTATAAGCACATATCCAAAGAAAATTGTTTGACCAAAGTTTGTAGCTGAGTGTTAAAGCAGTTGAATAAATGAAGAACAAGGAGAAAGATGAAGAACGTGGTTGTGCATCACTTCAGCGAGCTCAGTTTTAAATGACATCTTTAAAGCTAATGTTAGAAAATGAAAATCTGCTGTGATCTTCTCTGCCGGCTCTGGTCATGTGACGAGAATTCAGCAGGTTCAATAAGAATCCAGTTGGCTGATTAATCAGCTTAAAAGCATTTCTGCTGGATTAGACATGTAGCAGAGAAAGAAAAAAAAGAAAAAAGGAGAATCGCGTTTATCAGAAGTCCTGAGCCGGAGTTGAAGCTGTGATATTTCAGCCGTGAGTTTTTTCTGCTTTCAGCAATCATCACTGTTCAACAAGCGGTTAGTCCAAATGATTCCACACGTGGTGGAAGGTGTTTGAGACGAGGAAATGAGAGGAGGAGGAAGAGGAGGTGCTGCTGTTTGTCACGGGAGTCATCAGTTACTGTCGCTGCTGTGCTGCAGGCTTAATTAACTAACCTGCTCGTTAGCATGGCTGCCCTCTCTTTCTCTCTCTCTCTCTCTCTCTCTCTGCTCTGAATAGTAACGTCTGATTATTCTACGCTCCAGTCGCAGCCAATTACAGGGTCCAAATGGAACAACATTAATCAAATCTTTAGTATGGTGGCAAACTCAGAAGTATCAGATTGCAGAGGGACGCAAAACTAATATGTCACTGTCAGCGGCAACTGCATGGGCATTTAGCAGCTAGCATTAGGGAGACGGGTGAGACAGGCTATCGCCTGGGTGTAATATGGAGCCTGCTCTGGAAACCATTAGCATGACATGGCAGGAGAAACAGTCTGTCCTCGCCCCACGCTCATTTTTTATCTCCTCTATGCCCTTATTTCTCTCCTTTTTCTTCCCGTTCCCCCAGCAGTCAGGCAGGCGAGGGCAGAGGAGCGAAGATAAATTGGGCAAAGGAAGACTGTTAACTGAACAAATAGGGGGAAAGGGTGAAGCGAAGGGACAATGACAGGTGAAAAAGAAGAAGGGGAAGGTAATGCTGAGGACTTTTCAGGATCTCTGCCCAAGTAAACAAAGTTAAAGTGAGAGAAAGAGAGAGAGAGATGTTTTCTGCCAGTGTGGCTGATGTGAGACTTTCTGGATAAGAACGCTAAGAGCTCAATGCTGCCATTCAGCCCGTCCGTTCGTCTGGCCTCCCAGGGCATGGCTCTGGATCTGGGAGCAGGACCATGACCCAGCAAACTCCGTCCTGCCACCTCGCTGGCTTCCCAGGGCTTGGCCCGAACCACCGAGCCGCAGTAGGAGCCAGCCAGAGGACAGCGCCGCATAATGGCCTCATTAGAACAAATGATTAAAGCCCAAGTGAAATGTGCTAAATGCCTGTGTCACTGAAGTGGCCTTTAAACGAGCATAAATAAACAAGAGTTATGCTGAAGGTTTGGGTGTGCACCCTGGCAGCATAATAAATTAAAGGGTAATGATATTAAAAGCACAGAGTCGTTAAGATGCCAAGTGGAGACACCATAAATCCAGTCGCGGGCTCCCACTGGCTGTCCCCACGCCAAGTAATTAAAGCAGATTTATGAGGCGCATTACATCAGTGCTAGATAGTTCATATATCGGCCTGCTTTATTGGACAGCGTGACAGGCACCAAAAAATATTGTTTCGAGTTCCCCGGCCCCTCGCAGCCGAGAGGCCTCTCCCGGCACTCCATCTTTTGTTGTGTCAGTCCTGCATGGTCGTGATGGATGGACTGATCCACTCCTCCGTCCTCCCGTCGCTTGTTCAACTCCCCCATCTCTCCTCAATGGGAGACTTGTGACACTGCCAAATAGCTTTATCTTCACTTGGCAGCTCTTTCACACCCTCCTGCTTTCTCCTTCTCGCCGGAAGAAGACAAAGACGCAGGTGTAAGGCCTGAGATGGACAGAGAGAGAGAGAGAGAGAGAGAGAGATTAGAAACAGGAAGTAGAGACAGTTGATTTGTCAAGAAATTGTCTTAAATATCGAAACTCGGTCAGCAAGGGCTGTTGGATGGTTTTAATGTGGTTTAATTAGAATATAGTTTATAATGTGATTATTTTTTAGTTAACTTTTTGTTGATTGGTCAATACATTACAAGTTACAGATGATAGGAAAGGTAACGTTCACAGTTATTTGTATAATTGTTATTTGCATCTGAGTAAAAAGGTTGTGATCCAAAACTGGGTCATTTTTAGTAGATTTAAGGTAGCTTCGACTTTGATTTGTTTAATTTGCTCTATTTTTATTCTGTTAACGCTGCAGCACATATAGAGTGTATGTTGTAACAAAGAATTTGTGGCTCTCTTAGTTCTGCTGAGGTTCCTCCTCTAAAATCATTGCACCATTCAGCACAGTTCATCAGAGATAAAGCGGCGTGTCGCTCCGTCCAGCTGAACTCGACAGAAAACACGGCGGACATGAAGACGACCTCAGAGCTGCTTTATCCACCGTCACTCTGAGACTGATTATTACAACAAAAAGCATCTTCAGCTCACAGGACGAGTACGACCTGTTTACAAGTTGTTTAGATGACGAAAAGCGCTTTTATTTCAACAGACTTTGTGTTGATATAATGTGCAAAATTATTTGTGGAGCATGATTTAATAACTAGAGACAGAACTGGACCTTAAGGCCATTTGAGACACACCGGACTAAGCATGGTCTTAACACACATTTATTGATCTGAATTAGGGTGTCATGATATACTGGTATTGATGATAACCGTGATATTTAAAAAAAATGAAATATTGATATCATCTTAATACACACACATGACAATATCACGTAAATAATCCAGCACCTCTTAAATAATTTCTGTTTCTTTCCATTCTTGCTTTGTGTCNCGACGCCATGATCGGTGTGGGAGTTTTTTGGATTCGGTAAAAAAGACAGAGTGTTGGTAGACGCCCCAGTCTGCAGGAAATGCCGATCGACAGCAACACCAACCTGTTCACCACCTTCACCTCCATCATCCTGCAGATTTCACCACGGTAGAGACAGGAAGTAGCAGTTAGCTTGTTAGCCCTGAAACAGGAAATGTTCCATGAAGGGCTTAGTTGTGTTGTTAAAGCTGAGTTATCACGGCGTTGGACTTGACAGGATTTTCTCTCTCCTGGTTATTTGTTAGGCAGCATCAAAGAAGCGACAGAGAGCCGGGATTCAAGCTAACGCTGTTTGAGTCAATGGAGACGCAAAGAAAAGCAGACATGGCTGCTGCATGTCAGGATGTCATGTAGTTGCTGTTTTTGTAGCTTTTGTACAGTTCTAGTTACAGACTCTCTCCACCTCCCTACACTCCTATTTTGAATGTAATTCATTTGCCAAAAAAGACACAAAACGCACAAAGTTAAAGAAGAATTTGACTGATAGCGTATTTATTTATTTTTTCCCACAATTTTCTATAGATATCACAACAATATCATTATTGTGAATTCTTTTGGCCACAATAATGGTGAAGTGAAAATCTGATATCGTGACAGCCCTGGTCTGAATGCTATGATTGGAAAATGTTTGGCATGAATTCTGACAAATCCGGTGATTTTGATCATTAATACAAAAGTAATGGATTCAAGCCAGAAACATTGGTGCAAATTACACACATGCACAAAACAGCACCAAAAGCGCAATCTGTGCTATACTGTATCTCAGTTACCGTAGAAACAAAATTAAAAGTTAGAAATTAAAGTTAGAAGACAAATTTAATCACCAGATATTCCCAGTATAGAAGCCAGGATCCATCTCAGGAACCAAAACCTCCTTAAGAATATTAATTTAGGCATTTTAAGAACCACGAAGATTAAGGAAATTAGACCAACAACAGATTAAGAAGTGAGCGTGAGGTTTGTGTCTTACTTTTTACACGTGGCGAGACGACAGCATCGTCTCCTACTGACAGCATTTGGGCCAGCAGCTCGCTCTCCTGGGCTGCTTGTCAGCTCATGGTTATTTTTGCATGTTTTTTGCATGAATTGGCCCCAAGCGGCAGATGTGTGGTGGCCCATTGAGAAAACTTCAGGTACTCCCTGTGGCCGATCCAGCACTGCCCAGGAACTAAATTTAGATCCGGGTTCCTGCGTTGAAACACAGTTAGAGTCGTAGTTTCTCAGAAGGTGGTTGGAAAAGTTCCTGCAGTGGAAAAAAAAAAAAAAAAAAAANAAAAAAAAAAAAAAAAAAACATTAATAGATAAATGTGAGGCCACTGCTGGCAAAGCAGAACACAGTAAACACACAAAGATCAGAGAGCCAAAAACAGTGAGTGAGTCAATTAACCCCAGTCAGCAAAGATCAAACCAGGATAAAGGTCAGCCTCATTATTCCTCCACACTTTGACTCAAAAAAGGAAAGCAAAGCCAATTTCTGCACTCTGGGAAGAGTTTCTGCTGACAGAAGTTATTTTCTGTGTCTTTGTTGTATCTGTGAAGAGGATTTCATTTAAGCATCTGAGTTTAATTGTAATAATGCAGAAGCAGCCAGGCAGTTTGTACAGGAGTTTGGTGGCTGCAGGTTCATACAAGAAGGCACTCTGAGAGTACATACCTTCACCAAGGATTTTATAGGCTAAAAAATTCTGCTGGATCCTGGAACAAGAATATGATCTGGATCATCTCCAAAATGTAATCACTTCTTCCTCTTGATAATATCTATCTGTTCTCCAAATTTCATCCAAATCCATCCATAACTTTACAAACAAGAAGGTACTCTGAGAGCGCATACCTCTGGCAAGGCCAACTAAATCCCAAATAAAAAGACCTCCTCACTCCCACCCCTACTATAAAACCTCAGCATTTATCACCTAAAAATGATCTATATCAAATATTTTAGCAAATTTCCACATTTCATGACAGCAAATCAAATTTGCATTGTCTTAATCATACTAACAAATAAATCCTTCTTCTGGATCCTGTGTGGTTAAAATATGATCTGGACCAAAATACGCAAATCTTCATTAAAGAATGAGCCACCAAGCTAAATTTAATTGAAATAGGCCCTTTATTGATTGATTTTATAGGCTCCTGGATCCTGTATGATCCAGAATATGATCTGCATTAGCACCAAGATAAGCAGATCTTCCTTTTTGTAAAAAAAAAAAAAATAAAAAAAAGAGCCACCATGCTAAATGTAATTAGCATTAGCATTGATTTTATAGGCTAAAAACTTTTTCTGGATCCTGGAACCAGAATATGATCTGTATCGCAAATCACAACATTTAATCTCTTATTCCTCTTGACGTTATCACCTGTCCCCTCAAACCCATCCTTAACTTTTTGAGCTTTCCTGCTATCAAACACCGCTATAGCGTCTCCTAGCACACCTCTAAGCCCAAATATTACAGGCAGCAGTTTGTTCCATAGACTTCTAACCCCAAACATATACATTTACATAGCTGTACATGCTATAACAGCTCCACGGTTATGATCTTCTGCATATCTCAATAAAATCTCTGTGCTCCTTAACTGCTGATGAACCTTAAATGCCCCCACAGGAAATACGCTGTGAGAGCCAGACATCTTAATTGGTTTGGCTGTGTGTAATTTTAATAGCTCCTGTAATTAGGTTGCTTATTATAAAGAATCTAGTCATAAATCATGTGAAACAGTCACATATACACTTCCCCTCATTGAAAAATGTTCTTTTAGGGCTGCAAGCATATCATAGGCAGGAAAGTTGGCCGTCTTGCTGGTCTGAAAAGAGGAGAGAAAACAGGGAGGGAAAAACCTCGCGGAGCTGATGCTAACGATCTCTGACACTTTTATTATCATTATTAATTAGTGCTTTTCAAGCAACAGAATTAAATCAATATGAGGGAGTGAAACAAATTTCAGCGAAGCATTCAGATCAATCCGGGGGAGTTTTTTATCTACATTAATGTCAGTAAATTCAGTCCGTTACCATGGACGCGACAGGCTGGAAGATTGGTGTGATTTGTAATTAGAAGGACATAAACCGACCAACCATTACTCTCCTCTCATCTGCAGTCTGGGAGCATTTGCAATTCTTTAATATTTCTCTCTTTTCCCTTTATAACTTTCTATTTTCGAGGATATTCCACTTTATGTTTCAAGCACCCAAACACAAGCTGCAGTTCCAAAAAAAAAACAAAAAAAAAAAAAACCNAAAAAAAAAAAAAAACCCTAATTACCTTTATGAGATGCACTAACACACACATCATTTGTGTATTGGTCATCAAACCCATGCTAGATTTAAGCATGTGTGTGCACTTTTCTCCTCAGTCATCAGCATCAGAGCACTATTTTCACTATTTTCCACAAGCAGGAAAGCCATTTTGAAAGCTATGTGCAACCCTGAACTCCGTCCCCCTAAAGTTACTGCTGTGACAATGTTCCACCTGGCTCCCCAAAGGTCCAGAAAGAGACAGTGGGAAAGTGTGTGTGTGTGTGTGTGTGTGTGTGTGTGTGTGTGTGTGTGTGTGTGTTTTTAGAGGACATGAAACCCAGCAGAAAAGAATGGATGCCTGCTCTGACCTTTAGAATAATGGATCAGGGCCATAATACCTAAAAACACTCTCATTAATTTTAATATCTGGTGATGACTTCTTTTATCAGCGGCTTATTCGTTTCACAATTTGGGAGCACGAGTGCAGCAAACAAGTTTAGCCACTTATCACCCTGGTGGGAAAGAGGAAGAGGGAGAAGAAGGTGGACACTGCAGAGAGAAGGGACGTGTCCTTCATTCTGCTGCCCTCCTCATCCTCTGTGAGGAAGAGGAAGCTGCGATGCTGTAACACCGGCTGTTTTACACACATGGAGATTTCTGCTCTTGATGCTTAAGTAACCTGGTAGCATCTGACAGCAGATTGGGTTAAACTAATGCATGACAAATCTGAACCCTTTTAATAATTATAGTAATGATATTAAAGGATTAAAGGACCATACCAACCATTTTGCATGTTTGAGCCTAATATATTCAATTTTCATACATGTTACGTTACTGACAATCATTTCCCAAAGGATAAAACTATATTTCAGCTTTCCTGATATTTTGCAAAATCTCTTAATCTTTCAAAATCAAATATTCAAGTGATACACCCACCTTAAAAATCCATGTTTCTCCTGCTAATAGTTACACAGCCTTATGAAGTCACGGTCCTTTAAATTTTTCCATAAACGCAGGTCTTCTTTTGGGACTATATTCCCCGGTGGAGGCATACATTCACTCCACGCTTTTTATTGCTTTTATTTTATTAGTTTAAATGCTGAAATTATGAAACTTTGGAAAAACCCGAATACGCATCTTGTTCGCCATGATGGATTGCCCATTCCCAAGAGCATTTCAAGTTCTTGGATAGGTAATCTAATGCTAATGCTCACCAGAATGAACTTAAACCAATGGCAGTCTGGAAGGTAGGAAAAACATCAATTCACTGTTCCAGGTATGCTTTGGGAAATGATTGTCAGTAACATTATATTAGGCTCAAACAAGCAAAATGGCGGTATGGTCCTTTAATGCTACTTACTCATTAGCTCGCTGCAGCAGGCTTGAACCATGCTGCAATCCCAGAGGATATCCGGGGTAACCGAGCCTGAACACCTGATTTAAGTATGACCGTCTCCACCTTCGACTGAGCTGCTACATTTTGATCAGCTGATTGGCTCAAAAAGCGTCGTCATGCAGAAAGAGGAGCACAACTGAAAAAGAGCCATAACATTTTCGAACCCATCGAGTCAAGAAATTATAAAAATTTGGAGGTACTTCTGTTTCTTCACCGTTTCTTCACTTCATTTTGTGTGATGATGACAAAATAAATCATGTACCTAGAAAATCAAGTGCTATAAGCTCCAAGCTGAATATTTTTATGGAAACACACTCGCAGTGCAGGGCTGGAACAAGCTGCACAGAAAAAAAAAAAAGCTCCATAAGGGAAACTGTCTGCATGGATGACAGGAAATGGGTGGTTGATGGGGTGTGTGGTGCTTCTATGGAATGAAGGTGAAGTCTCTCTGTGTGTGTGAAGGCTGATTTCAGCAGGTCTCAGTATAATGAGTGTGTGTGTACGTATATAACGCAGTTCTGTTTGTCTTACTCATCTGCTGCGTGTTTTTTATTTTGCTTACTGCGTAGCTTTTTTTTTTTAGCGTTATCTGCGGGTGCGTTACAGTTTGACGATACAGACGGATATAGGAGACGTGAGTTTGAAACGCAGTGTGTCTCTGTCTGTGTGTGTGTGTCTGAACAGGGAGTGAATGAGAATGAGAACAAACAGCAGTTGTGCAGCCAAGAGTAGCACAGCCACTCCATCACCGTGATGGGCTTTGTCATCTCTCTCCTTCTCTTCCTCTCTTCCTTGCACTCTCCATCTCCCTCCCATCCATTCCCAATGGTAAGGGTGGGGTGTAAAGTTCACCCCTGCCTAATTTATCACCCACCCTCCCTCCTCAGCCCTGTACAGTCATTAGCTACACACACTGACACAGCACCCNTCCCATCCATTCCCAATGGTAAGGGTGGGGTGTAAAGTTCACCCCTGCCTAATTTATCACCCCCCCTCCCTCCTCAGCCCTGTACAGTCATTAGCTACACACACTGACACAGCACCCCGGCCTACGCTGTGCCCTCATTTATTGTCTTTTTACAGCAAGGAAGCAGCATCAATTAATTAGCTGCTAAATTGTCCCCCGTCTGCAGGATATGCAGGAGGGCAAGAGTGGTTCAGGTTGGGGTTGGATGAATTTGGGTGGGATTTGGAGGTTGGAGGTGTTTGGAATAAATTACAGTCTGTCGTCTCCAATTCTGGAGGTAAGAGAAGAGAAGGGTTTAANGGTTGGAGGTGTTTGGAATAAATTACAGTCTGTCGTCTCCAATTCTGGAGGTAAGGGAAGAGAAGGGTTTAAAGGACCATTCTAGTGGTTTGAGCCCAATATATTCAGCTCGCATACACATTACGTTACTGACAACCATTTACCAAAACATAATACTGGAGCAGTAAATTTTATAATTGTTTTGTCTACCTTCCAGGCTGCCATTAATTTCAGCTCATTCCAGTACACTGTTAAAATTAACTTATAGAGACTTGAAACGTGCTTGAGATAAGTAAGTCAGGCAGTCCCCGACTTACGAACGTCCGACTTACGAACAACCCATACTTACGAACTGACCGCCATAAAGTCTATTAAATTAAAATTCAAGTTACATACAATGATTCATAATAATGAACAGCACACTACTTTGCGACACGTCAAAACAACAGAAGAATGTCTATTCCAAATGTGCAAGACATCAATAGAAGCGAGAGTAAGTGTTAATCTACATGTTTTTTTTATACACNCTCTCTCTATATATATATATTTACAATGTATTAGGATATCTGGAAGTGTTTCTTTAATGTTTCTTATGCATAGAAAGGTAAAATATATACACTAGATATGCACCTTACGTAACTGTTCTGACTTACGAACAAATCCGACTTACGAACAGCCGTGGGCACGGAACTCGTTCGTAACCCGGTGACTGCCTGTAATCCATCGCAGCAAACACAATTATTGTCTCTTAAATGTTTTGTCAAAGTACATTTATTTAACCAACACGGAGCTGCATGGGAGAAAATGTGTCTCGGCCAAAGAATATAGTCCCAGGAGAAGGTGACTTTTATCAAGCAATTAAACATGACCATTCATTCACGACATACATGTTAGCAGGTGAAACTGAATTTTAAGTTGGATGTATCATGTGAGCATTTGATTTTGAAACATTTGGGAATTCGGAAAAATAACAGGAACATGAAAATACGGTTTTATGTTTTGGAAAATGGCAGTATCGTAACATGTATTCAGGTATTTCTTTGGTCTTCACATGCAAAAATCACAGGTATTGTCCTTTAAGATCTGTGGTAGCATTGCAGGCGAGGTGAGCAGTATGACCTCAGTTTGTCCTAACAGGTGCTTCAGGCTCGGTGCCCTTCTAAGGGCAAATGCTGCAGACAGAGCTGCTGTTTACTCTCAGTCAACCAGCTGCACTGCACGTTTAGAATACTCTCATAAGTACGCTACAGATGGATACGGGTCCCCTCGCCGCCGCTCCCCGGCTTATGATTAATGAGCAGCACTTGCAGCCGCATGTGTTGCCGCCTCGCAGCTCCGACATGTCTTTCCGGACCCGACATTTTGTATCCTCTGTGAAAAATGAGCTCCTTGGTGTCATTCATTATGCTGTTTCACTGCCAGAACTCTCCCATGCATATTCCAGCACGCTAAGCCTCACGCCATGCTTGTACTGCACGTGGGTGTCCATGTCACTTTGCATCTAACTCACTTATCGAGACAGCTATCCGGTGAAATGAATGCTGGGGAACGACTTTGACTGTGATTTGGGACCGTTACAATAAGGGACAAGTCAATAGAGAAAGACCTGACAGCCAGAAAAGGAAGGATTTCAGCTCCAATAGAGGACACATTGTATAAGAAGCCAGGCGCAGCAGGAAAGTAGCAGTTTTTCTGCTGTGCAGGCATACTGATATGACAACAGCACAGTAATCACTGTTCCCCTCTGAAGTTATAGCTGTAATTTGGTCTGTTGGAGAAAGGAGTCCCTTTGTCTGACAGTGCTAGCCACAGTCAGTCAACTAAATCGACACACACAACATCCCACAATCCACAGCCGCACATACAACTCACAAGCCCCCTTATCAACACACACAGCACAGTCACACACAGATAAACACACTCCCTGCTACTCAGCACTCTCTCAAGGGCACGTTCCAATAAAGCGGCATTGGAAAACAGGCATCTGATGGATTGGAGCCGGAGACGGCAGCACAGGCAAATCCCCTAATGTGGCATAAATAAGGCTGCCGTGCTCCGATAGCTCTCTACAGACAATGTAAATTATATTGTCAGGCGCAGTCACTTCCCTGCTCGCTGTGCAGCTAACAAGAGTCACCCGCCAAAGCTCGACAAGGAGAGGAGGAGCTAGCGGCGGGGAGGGATAGGGGAATTAATTAAAGTAGCAACACACCTACACCAGAAACACAAACACGGAATGTACACACACACATATAAAACGATGCAATGCACAAAGTGTACACACACACACAGGTACTGTATCTGCTTTTGATTTATTTCCCCTGCTCCCCTCCTCTTCGTGGCTCCCGGTGAAGGTCGATGCGACAGAAACAGAGGTGAGCTGCTCAGCCATTTTGGAGTTCAGCTCCCTTTATGTCTGCCTGAGGCCTGCAGAGACTCGGGGGGGATGACAAACTCAACGCAGAGGCCTGTGAATAATGTCGAGTGTGATGCATTGNCTCGGGGGGGATGACAAACTCAACGCAGAGGCCTGTGAATAATGTCGAGTGTGATGCATTGACTTCCATCCAGAGGTGTGTAGTAACGCGTTCCATTACTCCTTTACATTTACTTAAGTAACTTTTTTCACAGAATTGTACTTTACTGAGTAGTTTTATTGCAGGATAGTTTTAACTCATACTTGAGTATATTTATGAAGNATTGTACTTTACTGAGTAGTTTTATTGCAGGATAGTTTTAACTCATACTTGAGTATATTTATGAAGTAAAACATATACTTTTACTCTGTTACATTTGGTCGCACTCTTTGCATTACTTTTTTATTAATTGCGAGACATCGCTCCGACGCAACGACTCAAAATTCTCCGCTTTCTCCACTGCAGCAGAGAAAGTGGAAGCGGCTGCTCCACTGTGTGTGTGTGTGTGTGTGAGAGGTTTGTCCAATCACATTCAGCGTCCCGTCATCTCCATGACAACGATGGGTTGATAGGTGGGCCGGCCGGTGCCTTTGCATATAATATAATATGAATTAAAATGAACAAAATTGATTTTTTTCTTTCATAATTTTCTTGGCGCTTAGATGAAAAATGGATTCTAAACAGAGAAAGGCTGACACAGAGAAACAGCGGACAATTATCAATTATCATCATTGGCATTTTCGTATAGCCATATTCACCCCTGCCCCCCGCCCCAAAGTCTACCAAAACCAACAGCTACATAATGTGTTGTATCTTTGTCTCGCTAAAAATGTGACATTTCAGCTTCTAAGAATCAACATGGAACTTGAGGAAACGTGGCGGTAAGCTGCAACATTAGCTACTTAACTAGCTGCTGCTGCTAATGCTAACTCAAATTTTCCTGTTCTATTCTGAGTAAATTCATGAAGCTAACCTAACTACTTAACTAGCTGCTGCTGCTAATGCTAACTCAGGTTTTCCTGTTTTATTCTGAGTAAATTCATGAAGCTAACCTAGCTGTCTTGGGGCCAGGCCAGAATTGTCATGATTTGTGGTAGAAAATTGATTTATTACTGTCTACTGTTTCCTCATATGATATGATTTGGATTGTATTAGAAGCTACATATGGCTACTTTGCATTTTTTTTCCTCAGATGAGCACTTTATAGCTTGTTGATTATTCAAAAGAATAAGCTTGATCAAAGTTACTCACTACTCAAGTAATATTTTTAATAGATACTTTTTTAATCTCACTGAAGTCATTATTTTGATGACGACTCTTACTTATACTTGAGTTACCATTATCACGAAGTAACAGTGCTTTTACTTGAGTACAGTTTCTGGCTACTCTACCACCTCTGCTTCCATCACTTCAGAACGTCCCACAGCAGCGATTCACAAACAAAGCTCAGCCAAGGACGAGAGATTTAGTGTCAGTATTACTCTTACTCCTTACTGCACCTTATCTGTCTGTTCTCCTCACAGTCTTTTTTTTTTAAAACCAAACTTGTCCTTCCTGTCTCTCTCTCCATGCAGCTGCTCTTTGTTAGATTGGTTCCAAGGCTTTTGTCAGACCCCAGCTGTTTCATCCCTGCCAAATTTGTGTCCTCACAAGTCTTCGTTGCCGTGGAAGAAATCAATAAGAGCTGTCAAAGATACTCTGCTCGGGTTTCCCCTACTCCTTGTAAAATGTAGTGAGTCCTTGTAAAATCTAGTGGAGATACAGTGATACGCTGATGACAAGCTGCTATATTTTCCTAGAAATAACATGTCCTCGATGACAGAGCTATAACCAGACTTTACAAGAATCATTAACAAACGGAGCGTGTACCACATGTAAACGTTTCTGAAAGCTGTGAACCCAAATCTGAACTGTGCAAATTTTGCAATTATGGCGCCATAAGTGGACACGTTCATAAGATGAGAAAGGCTTAAAACAAACAGCATCCTTCACAAACACTGAGGCCCACGAACACTCCTTACTGCATAGAAACAGCTTTGCCCTCTCTCTGTCAAACATTTCCTCCCATAGCCAGCTAAAAAAGTGTTCCCCAATGCTGACAGGGAGAATGGATGGCCTCCATTACGCCCGGCTACAAACACATTCCGCCAGGATGAAGGGGCCGTAAATTATCCTGTGAGCAAGCAGCCCGGGCCGCAGCCAAGCCAAACCCCCNTCGGCCCATCCACAGCCTGCGCCGCACTGAATCACACACACACACACACACACCCCCATACCCAAACATACGTCACCTGTGTGTACATACAGTATGTATACGTGTGTGTATCGCTGAAATGGAGGGTGCCTCTTTTCATCAAACACCTGGGAAGAAGTCCTTGAACCCATCATCTGCATAAGTAGGAGTTAAAAAATATAATGTAGAGTAATAAATGGCGTCACAGTTTCTCTTGGGAGTCGTGTTGCGCTACAGCACAATAGCCATGCGACAGGCCGCACACTGACAGGTCTGACGCTGTGACACTGGAGGGCGTAACTGTAGAAACATCAGCAGTACGTTGGGTCGAATTCAGTTCATGTGACACAAGTGTTGTTGGCAGTTGGAAAGACATCAAATTGGCTGAGACATTGCCCCATGGTGTGGTTAAATGCTAAGCGTGTGCACGTAAATCACTACATACAAATAGCAAAATGTCAGTAACACTGTGTTCCCACTTGGTAAAGCTTGTTCTTCTGGTGTGAGAGTCTCCTCCCTATCTCACCCTCCAGCACCGATAGGAATCTGGGTCCTCCCTTTTGGCAGTTGACAACAAAACCCCCAAAGGAGAAATCTTCCCCCTGTAACTACCTCTCTCTCTTCTTTCTTGTGGCATTTTTTTTTTCCAGTCGTTTGTCTCTCTCGAGTCTTTTCAGACTGCTGGGAGATTCCTAAGAAGCCTGTTGTTTAAAGGGATAGTGTCACAAGCCGAGGATATTTCTGTGTAACTGAGATGTGTGTTTGTGTGTATCCGCGTGTTTGTGTAATTGTAGATGTCCATTTTGTTTTCAGGCAAACCACCATGAGTGCGTCATTGTTTGCACACTGTCCCGGTTGTCCTGGAGTTTAACCATGTGTTCACAATCAATGTGTTTTTAATCTGCAAAATATGAGTTCCTCTATATTTTAGATACTTTCCTTACAAACTTCAACTTATTTTGTTGAAACATTAGAACAGGGTTCCCCAACTAGTTTTCCCCAAGGGCCAAATTATGTCAAGCCCCAGCATTGTAGCATTTGTGGTGTTTTATAATCACCATTTCTTCATAAAATGGAGATATATGAATGTCTTCAGAAAGCTTAGATTCTCCTGAACAAAATGAGCCCAAGCATGACATTTTATGAACACGCGATCCTGAGATAAATTTAAGTAAAGCACAAGATAGCCTCCAAGCTAAAACCTAGCTTCGTCGCTTCTTGATGATGTAACTTCCGAGGGCAGTCTAAATTTTAAAATCCCTCTCTGTGATACGATAGTAGACTAGCAGAGGATTTGATAGATGGTCAGTGGTCCTATCAGCTTTTACGTAGCCATGGCAACAGGCATGCGTTCCCTGTGCGTATATGTGCATAATATTTGACTGACAGACTGGAGACCGTGTGCTCATCCCTGTGTAGCATTCACAATGTTTTATAATCGCCATTTCTCAATAAAATGGAGATATAGGAATATCTATGGAAAGCTTAGCTTCTCCTGAACAAAATGAGCCCAAGCATGACATTTTATGACNTTTTTTTTTTTTTTTTTGTAGAAGTCATTTGAGGGCCTGATAGATAGGCTCCGTGGGCCGTATTTGGCCCATGGGCCGCCAGTTGTGGATCTCTGCATTAGAACTTTGTCACTTGTATGTGTCATGGCTCACTGCTGTCAATCAATGTTACCAGACTGAAAAATGATGTGAACCTCTACTTATATCCCTGTTTTCTTTCCTTTTCCTAAAACTGTCTGCTCCTGCATTGAACAAGGTTCCTCATGAAAAAAAAAAAAAAAAACATTGAATTACCTCTAGTCTGATTTTAACAGTACCTCACCTGAGAGAGAGAGAGAGAGAGAGAGCCTTTGGCCCTCGTCCAGGCCCTCGCCACAGGGCAGCCAGCTGCTGGGTGGTGCCTGAGGTGAAGTGGGCCTCGGTGACAGGTCACATTATACCTGGGTGCTGACAGGAGGAAAGGGGTCAGCATGCTGCTATGGCCGAGAAAGAAAAGAGGAGGCGACGGGAGGAGTTGGAGGAGGAAGATGGAATAGAGCTCCTTTCTTTAATCAGACCCTTTCTTGAGTGACGGGCAGAACAGCTGTGATAGTGATGGTGCATAATGGTGTACGTGGGTTTGAGTCCAATAACAACAGGAATATTAAAGTTTCTTTATTCATGTTTTTAACTGCATCACTTCGTAAAGCTGATATGCATAAATATAAGTTAAATGCTTTAGGTTATAAAAAAATCCATTGAAGAAGCATTAAATTCATGCATTTAAGAATTAATTATTCTTTCTTGCTGAACACTATACATAAGGGTCATTATTTCCTGATTCTATCTATTAAAAAAAAAAAAATCACAATTTGTTTCATTGTAAAAAAAATGGAGGGAAAATTGAATATATTAGGCTCAAANCTATTAAAAAAAAAAAAATCACAATTTGTTTCATTGTAAAAAAAATGGAGGGAAAATTCAATAATTGAAAAATTAAAAAAAATAGCACATGCAGCACTAACTGTTTACTGTTTTTTATTTTTTATGTATTGATGTAAAATTAGTAGCTCATTTATGCTTTCTGTTTCCTGACACATTTGTTGATTGTACTCACCATAAGATGATCTTATTTATTTCTTTGGTGAAAAGTGTTTTCTCAGAACGGAAAACATTGACCTTAGTCCAGGGTTATGAGGAAGTTAAAAGCGGGAGACTTCCTGTCTTTCAAAGCTTTGAAGAGTTAGAAGCAGGAAAGTCTGTGATGGATCACCACCAGTCAATATTTCCAACATTTTGCTTTTGGTGGTCATCCTTACATCCATTTCCTATTGAACAGCTACCTACATATATATATAGATATATTATAAAGATTCAAGATTTTTATTGTTTCCCAGTTCTTTCACATCAATAAATCAACAAAATATCAATCAACAAAATATTTAAAATTAAAGCTCATATCATATTCAGACCTATCAGCGCTGCTCAAATGATTCTCAAAAATGTTGGGTTAACCTGGCTGTAGTGGTACCAAAGGGGCGGGGCTACTGGACGAGGCACTATCCGCACCAAGCTAAATCTAAAAACACTATTTTTGTGTATTAACGTCGGTCCACATCAGCATTTCCAGGTTATTTGAAAAAAAGTTCCCAGTTCATACTAAAATACCAAATCAGGAAACTCTTCTTCTTCTTCCTTTTTTTCTTTTTGTTTTTTTGTGGGACGGACTTAAATCTTTGTTCTGTCGCCTCCTGCTCACTATCACGACTTTTACTGTGTTCAGATATACCTAAAAAACACCATACAGGTGCTACAGCATGTAGCAGTGTACTGTATACTATCGTTTTATCTCTTCCGGACAGTATTTTTGAAAGCTCAGTTTTTAAGTCTGAAAATACAGACTCAGGCAGGCTTATACTCTATTTTTAACTTGTGCAACACTTGCACACACAGTTGTTATGCAAGTGTATTAATTTCTTGCTTGCATACTTCATGTCAGGATTTAATCGTGTGTCTACCAGAGGGGGGCTGAAACATAAATCTGGTGCCTTGATTAGCACCAGAACAAATACCAAACTAACGTTGCTCAACAGAGTAAACAAAGACACGACAGTCAAGGAGATCGTTATTTTACGTGTTAAAAAGACAAACCGCAGCAGCAGTGGTGAAAGTGAAGAGGCAGACACTTCTTGTTTGACATTACTGTCAATTTTTGTTGGTATTGTGTCTTGTGAATCCGCATTGTGAATCCTGGAGGACGTGCATGAGTTTAAGGCTGGATTTACACTACAAGTCTTGATTCCCTATTCCAATTTTCTGCCTATATCCAATTTTTTGTTCAGCATATTTACATTTTCTTTAAGCGGCTCATATCTGATACCTGTATGTACGCGCTTTTACCTGTAGCAGCAGGATGCAGCTGCGCATGCGCATATTTCTGAGACATGTAAACGTAACGCTTCAGTGGATGAGAGAACTGTTTAAAAATATAATCAGCGGGTTAAAACTTTAACATGCAGAGAGAAACATCTGATATGTTGCGTGAGCGTTTCTGTCTCCTATCGAGACACGTATGTTCCTGATAGTTTCCAATCACAGAGGAGAAGCGGGGTGGAGTATTGCTGTAACAGCAACTATCACACTAACACATCTATTTGACACTTAACACACATCAGTGTCTGATATATATAGCCTAGCATGTCCTCCATTTCTGTTTACAAAGAGCGATCATCATATTGATCGCTTACATCATCAATATGCAGATAAGATAGAGCATGACGTCAGAGTCGGAATGGGAAGAAAATTCTGATCTGTGTATTTAGACAGCAGTCGTATTGGTGGATATGCGATATGTATCCAATTTATTTCCACATATTGAAGTGGCCCAAATCAGATCTGAGCATATCCGATTTCATGTGGCTTTTTACCATTTACATCTTCAGGAAACATATCCAATACATCACGTGCGCAAAAAATCGGAATCAGGTTGCATGTGCGTGGTCATGCAAATCCAGCCTAAGTCGCAGTGTCAAACCTCAGATTTCTGTTTCTCACTTAAAAAGTTTGAACACAATTTCCAACATGCTGAAAAGTAATATACAAGGATGGATATTTGAGTTCTCAAGTTGCTATTCTCACATTTCCACCTTTAATTTTACTTTGGAAAGTTAAAGTGAGCTCAGTCCTGCTGAGTTCTAATGTGTGTGTGTGTGTGTCCCAGGCTGTCTGCCTAAGTCTTTGGACTCCGTGTCCTCTGCTTACCTCCCCTGGCATGGAGATTGGCTACCACAGCTATCCCTTTCCTGTCAGCACCGTCGCCGCGTTTGCCCTGCGCCCATTCATCAGCGTGTAAATGAAGTAGCAGGTTTATTAGGCTGCGGTAAAACAATCCTCCCCCACCATCATCCTACACCAGCACGCAGCCTGCTGACAAAGCCTGTGTGCTTTTGTACGTGTGTGTGCGCGTGTGTGTGTGTGTGTGTGTGTGCGAGGTGGCTAGTTGGTGATAATCCTAAAGCAAATAAGGCCCAATATAACCTTTAAAGAGCATACTGAGGATTTTGCATGTTTGAGCCCAATAAATACAACATTACTGCTAACCATTTCCCATAAAACAAACTAGTGGAGCGGTACAGTTTACAATTGCTTTTCCTACCTTCCAAACTGCCATTGGTTTCAGTTCATTCCAGTATAAAAATCAACTTGTAGAGACGTGAAATGTGCTTGAGATAAGTAATTACCAAATGTCGTTCTTATTTTTGATTGAAGTTGCTTAATTTAACCAATCCAACATGGAGCTACACAGAAGACAAATGTATGGCTCCGCCAGAGAATATAGTCCCAGGAGAAATCTGCTTTTACAGAGAAATTAAAAATGATCATTTGCCAAAATAACAGGAAAACTAAAATATGGTTTTACATTTTGGAAAATGGTCATCAGTAATGCGAATAGCATTTATTGGACTTAAAGGACCATACCACCCATTTTGCATGTTTGAGCCTAATATATTCAATTTTCATACACGTAATGTTACTGACAATCATTTCCCAAAGCATACTACTGGAACAGTGAATTAAAAATGTTTTTCCTACCTTCCAGACCACCATTGGTTTCAGTTCATTCTGGTACGCTATTAAAATCAACTTGTTGATACTTGAAATGTTCTTGGGATAGCTAATCCATCATCACCAACAAGATGTGTATTCAGGTTCTTTAGAAGTTATGTAATTTTAGCATTTAAGTGCAATAAAAAGTGCAGAGTGAATGTACGTCTCCACCGGGGAATATAGTCCCAAAAGAAGACCTGCATTTATGGAAAAATTTAAAGGACCGTGACTTCATAAGGCTGCGTAACTATTAGCAGGAGAAACATGGATTTTTAAGGTGGGTGTATCACTTGAATATTTGATTTTGAAAGATTAAGAGATTTTGCAAAATATCAGGAAAACTGATACGGTTTTATCCTTTGGGAAATGATTGTCAGTAACATAACATGTATGAAAATTGAATATATGAGGCTCAAACATGCAAAATGGTCGGTATGATCCTTTAAACATGCCAAAAAAATCAGAATGGTCCTTTAAAAAATCATAATAGTAACAGTTACATAATACTTGATGGTACTCATGATCTCCAACTGTGCATAAATGAGCGCCAAGACACCAAAAAAAAAAAAAAAAAAAAAAAAAAATCCTATACAAAATAGGAAAATTTGTCTAAAAATAAAGTAGATGGTTAGAAAACATTGTGTAGAATAAAAACACACAATAGCTGCAAAAGCTCACATAGTTTGACTATATACAGCTATATTTAGGTCAAAGTCATTTAAATTGTGTATTTAGTGTTCAGGGACCTGAGAGGAGGTTTTCTGGGGTCGGCTGCCGTTATGACTTTACCTGCCTGAAGGCGTGCAGCTGCTGGAGGGCGAGCAGGAAGGCTGTGACGGTCCTCTCAGCAGATCTGCTCGTCCAGTTTTCTGTTCTTTTCCCGTATGATGACTAAAACACGGTGCAACACGATGGAAGTGGAAAACAAAGAGAAAGCGAGATTGTTGCTGCGTGGAACAGATCAGGCAACTTCCTGTGCTGAGCCTTTTTATCACGGAGCTATCAGCTGCAATTAGCTGCACGTGAGCCGCTGTGTGTGTGTGTCCTGTCAGGCATCAGGTGTTGATGCTGATTTGCTGATTCTCAGTGACTTCTCGTCTCTGCTCTGCTGTCTAGACACACACACACACACACACACACACACACACACACGTTGTCACCATTCCAAACGTTAACCATGATGACAGGCTGGCATCCCCCCTGCTCACATGACATTTGCACAGGCTCATCTTGCTGGTCTTGTTGTGCCATCACTAATGACTACACACATACACACACACACACACGCACACACACACACACACATGCTGAAGGGGGTAGAAATCGCTGAGCTATTTGGGTTTGTCAGTCTGATGTGCAGAGCCACGTGTTGGCTCACCAGGCAGGATTACATCAAACAGACAGGCTTCTTCTATGGAGGTCTGGCCTCTGTGTGTGCGCGTATGTGTGTCTTTTTCACTCACACACTTACACACAAACATACACTGTGTCCTGCAGGTAATTAGAAGCTGGAGGACTTCCACCAAACACAAACTCAGCCTCTTGACTCCACAAATATTGATAAAGAGTCTGTCCAACGCGATTCAAACTCAACCATGTAGAAAAGAATGTCAAGGTGTTGTTTGCCTTTTTTGATTTCATACACAAATACACATGCATGAATACACATGCTTAGTGTATGTGTGTTTATGGAAGATTAATGCCTGCAGTTACGGTATCTCTGTACATAAGGACAAAGAAACACAAACACGGCGTACAGTCATACACACAAACTTAAAGTTCAAAAGTCAGACAGCAAAATATTAGAAGGAAAGTGTGAGGTGTGACTGTCATTCAGAGTAGCTCATCCGGTCTTCCTTTCATGTGTGTGTGTGTGTGTGTGTGTGTGTGTGTGTGTCTGGCCAGCTCAGCCCTGAGTCTATTCATGCCATCACTCACACTTTACCCAAGGAGAGGGCGTCGGACAGGTTTTATTAAAACTCTGTCAGAGAGAGTGTGTGTGTGTGTGTGTGTGTGTGTCAGTTTATGAATGTGTGTGCGTGCATCTCCCTCAGGCTCAGTACAGATATCATCTCTCTCTTGACATGTTCTTTCATCTTGCCTTTTTCCTTCTTGACAGACACGGTTTTGATTGCCAGTCAGTGTTTTCTTCTGTCAGACGCTTTAATCCGCTGCATTGTGCGTTGCAGCGCCTGAATTACTCTCGCTGTAACGCCATCTCAATCACATCAGAAGCCAAACAAACACTCTCACACAATGCCAGCGAATCAGAAAGCTGTGATCTTAAAGGATCAACCTGGCGCAGGAAGGTGAGGTGTTGACGTATGAAGACGGGATGAAGCTAAATTCAGCAATCATAGGATGAAGTGAACATGACCCAAAACTAAAAGACGTATTGGAGCAGATCATAAAGCAACTAGTTTTCCCCAAGGGCCAAATTATGTCAAGCTCCACCCCCCAACCCAGACCCAACCAATCTTTTTTTCTCATTTGGTAATAACAATGGAAAACAATTTTCTAACTTTTATTTATTTTTAAACTTAACCCTTTACAACCGGAGCGGCCCGGCATCGGGCTCAGCACTTCCGTTGTAGCATTTGCGGTGTTTTAAAATCACCATTTCTTAATAAAATGGAGATATATGAATATCTTCAGAAAGCTTAGATTCTCCCGAACAANACCATTTCTTAATAAAATGGAGATATATGAATATCTTCAGAAAGCTTAGATTCTCCCGAACAAAATGAGCCCAAGCATGACATTTTATGAACATGCAATCCCAAGATAAATTTAGGTAAAGCACAAGATAGCCTCCGAGCTAAAACCTAGCTTTGTTGCTTCTCGATGATGTAACTTCTGAGGGCGGTCTAAATTTTAAAATCCCTCTCTGATTCAATAGTAGACTAGCAGAGGATTTGATTGATGGGTCAGTGGTCCTATCAGCTTTCACGTAGCCATGCGTTCCCCATGCGTACTATGTGCGTAATATTCCACTGACAGACCAGAGACCATGTGCTTGTCCCTATGTAGAGTTCACAATGTTTTATAATCACCATTTCTCAATAAAATGGAGATATTTGAACATCTTTGGAAAGCTTAGATTCTCCTGAACAAAATGAGCCCAGGCATGACATTTTATGACCACACAATTCCGAGATAAGTGCGACTAAAGTACAAGATTTTTTTTTTTTTTAGAGAAGTTATCTGAATGCCTGATAGATAGGACCCGCTGACCGCATTTGGCCCATGGGCCACCAGTTGGGGATCCCTGTCATAAAAATAAGATATCACAGCTGTTGTGTCCCCAAATGAATGACTTCTTATTGCTCTGTGAGGAAGCGCCGCACACGCAGCAGGCGCAGCAATTAAAACGCTGAGACAAGGCTTTCCCTGTAAGATAGACCCCCTCCCCTTCCTCCTCCTCCTCCTCCTCCTCCCTCTCAAGCTGCTCGCTCCCATCAACAGGCCGTAAGTTTTTAATCATGTTGAAATGATTTATTTAAACGTCAGGCAATGTGTCACCTCACTTCCTTTCATTTTTCAAAATGTTTGTGTTCTTTGCTGGATGATAAATTTATCTTCAGACAACCCCAATATGACTAATTAACTTTGAAATATCAGAACCAGATGTCGAGCTGAAGGAGGTTCTTAACAGGCCGCCAAGAGAGTCGGCTCACCTCCTTACCTCCCTCCTCCTCTTCCTCTCGTTCTCCCCCCAGCTCCCCTCAAACAACGCCAGCCTCCTCCTACCTGCTCCTGCCCTCCGCTGCATCCTTGGCTTCGTTTTTTTTTAACACCCACCTTCCTCAGAAGTTTGAGCCATCCTGTTGAGCTCCAACATGTTGCACCAGGTCATAAATCTGGCGGTGTGAAGTTAACCTGCGCATGCCCTGTGTTTACCTCCCCCTCCTTTTCCTCCTCAGTGTCACTCAGCACCTCCACCTAATTTATTCTCCTCCCTCCCTCCCTCTCTCTCCTGACCAACTGGCTCACTTTTCTGATTCCAGCTCCAAGATTCAGATTTTTACTGAAGTTTTGAGTTCATGCCCAGAAAGTGAAACCAAACCCCAAACTGGTAAACTTAAACTTTCAGACTCTCAGAAAAGTCCAGATATACTTTCATACTTATTCTCCTCCTTTTTTTTTTGTAGCTAATCTCAAACAAATGGACTTTTTTATGATTTATGTCACTCTTTATTTCCTCCTGATGTCAAAAATGTTTGGATCAGGAGACTTAAGTGGGATATAAATTTAGTTCCTTCATATTCTGGCTCACGCAGCGATAATGTTTGGAGCTGGAGCTGTGCTGAAAAATCTTCTGTCCCTGCAGAAATGCTTAGAAAAAGCAAACGGCCCCTGCAGGAACATTGCAGCGTTGACACTTTGACAGTTTTCCATGAGTGACGTCTGATCTGTACAAATTTCAGGACTAATAAATCTACCTGTCAGAGCTCGGGACTTGAAAGGGCCGCAGCCCCGCGGCACAGCTTTAACACAACTTGTGTTGATGAAATTCTGTAGGCTGGAGAATTATAGCTGTCAGAAAAACGCCCACATCAAACCTGAAGCCTTGGCGTTCCTTCTTTTTTACCCTCTGCTCTCTCAACACTCATATATTGCTCATTCACCCCCTCCCTCCCTCCCTGCTGCCTCTCAGTTCCAGACGTCTCTCTTTTCCTTCCTCCTGTTCTTTCTCACACTGCTTGGAAAATGAAACATAGGTGCCCTTTCATGGCTTGGTGACCATCATTACATCATTTTGACACCCCTAAGACCCCCTCCAATACTCTCNAAAAAAAAAAAAATGTGCTTGCAGACAATACGTTGTCAGAGGTGACAGGAATGACATGTCAGCTTCTGTCTTGGTGTTCAGCATGGAGGAAGAGAATGCGGAACAATCTGATTGGCTGGCCAGATTAAAAACATAAACCTGCTGCCAGTATCAGAGCCTGTCTACGCTAAGCTAGCTAAATCTACTGTATATACTCGAGTATAAGCCACGCTTTTTTTTTTGCTTTTTTTTAAACCAAATTTCATAAAGCAAATCGGTCCGCTTATAGACGAGAAATTCAAATTTGATCCCAGAGAAGGAAATTTACAGGGGTAGAAATACTTCCCATTACCACTACCCATGGAAAATAATTTAAATCATACCTTAGAATGAGATATTTCCTGACTAAACNCATTACCACTACCCATGGAAAATAATTTAAATCATACCTTAGAATGAGATATTTCCTGACTAAACAAATTATTAAGCACATTTTTGCAGCGGCCAGTAAGCCGTGATCCATCAGTTATGGTAATCAGCTGCTGAAATAAATATCATGTTTACTGGTACATGGATTATTTTCAGAAAATCACAGGAATACTATGACAATACCCAGAAAAACAGGTAATTTGCTAAACAAATAAATTGATGGAACAACATCAGGGGGTCGGCTTATATGCAGGTTTCTTTAAAAATCTAAATTTGCAGATCAAAATCGGGGGTCTGCTTATAGTCGAGATCGGCTTATAGTTGAGTATGTACGGTATATCTTTTTCATATTTAGCTTCACGTTCACATGAAGCTAACATTTTTTTAACACCTAAAAATAGAAGTTTAAAGGAAAAAAACTCTCAAAAAAGGGTAAATCTGAACAAGATGGCGTCACGTTTTATGTAGACAAGCTAAAGAAAGCTTTTCCCAACAATGACCTGGTTTTATTGACATGGATGTGATACATCCATGTCAATAAATAAGTTATGATGAAGCCAACTTTCTGTCTCCTCCGTCTCTCTGTGATCATTGTTCGTGTTAAAACAGCTGATCACGCAATAGTGATTTGCACCAAGGTCTTGATGCAACATCAAAGGAATTACAACAGGAAGGAGATATCAGCCATGATGAAATTATTGCTTTACATGATCCATAGTTGTCTTAGAGCAGAAACATATGTTAATGAACCCCATTAATGAGCAGAGTTAACCTGCTGTGTCTGCGCTCTCCTTACCAGCTTTGATGAACTATTTTGTTGTTTGCAAACCAAAGGGAGGGAAAAAGAGAGTTACATATTTTCTACAAAGACCTGAAACCTCTAATGCATTTGCATAATGAGTCAGCAGCGAGAGGTTAAAAGGTGGGAACATGTCACATTATTTCACATGAAGAGATGTCGTATGTGGGCGATTTCAATATCAAAAGGCTCATAAATCACCTCCCCACCACTCCCATCTTGCCACCTCCCCCTCCCATTTCCACATCCTTCCAGGCCCACTGCCCTCTCCTCTCCCTCCCCTTTCCACTGGATTTATTCCTGTTTATCTTTGATCTGGGACCGGTTTGCTCCTCATCTCCTTTTAACTCAAGCCCATGCATCCTGTGGGTGATAAGTCATCTGAGAGTGTTTAGATACTTTGCTGCCGCCACTGATTTTCCTGTAAACTCCTGGCGAGGGGTGGATCATATTTGCGTTCTTCAAAGCACCGTCGCCAGTGTTAAAAGTTCACTGGAATCCTGGGGAGGAATGGCAGCCTGAGCTTATTGATTTAAATGTAAAAAGGTGTGACTTTTGCATACAGTTGAGACCCTCCTGGTGCAGTGAGATCATTCAGGACAGTCCAGTCAAAGCCTGTCAAGGTATTCTGCTTTATCATTGAAATTAAATTAAAGAATATCTTTGGGAAGTTTGCGTGAGCCAATACCTTTAGGCAGCCTGTTGGTGGAAACTGGAATGAATAAGAAAGTCGGTGAGAAGGTGACATTCTGGTTAGAAAGCCTGTCATAGAGCTAAAAGTTCATATATTCATTCCCTGGATCAGCCTTGTTGTGGCTTCAACGAGTCCATCAGCACAGATTTAGTTATGATATGTAAGGACATGTTCCTACCAAAGTTTGTTTTACATTAGATGTTCCTCAGATATTTGCTACATAAATCCATTAAACACAACCTGGTACAACCACAAACTTAATCAGTGTGTTTTTCTCTACTTTTCCATTTTCTCTACTTCATATTTTTATATATTTTTATCACTTGTTTTTCCTGTAATCTGAATCTAAAGCTGCTTTAACAAGTAAATTTCCCCAGTGTGGGATTAATAAAGTTTATCTTATCTTATCTTATCTTATCTTATCNAAGTAAATTTCCCCAGTGTGGGATTAATAAAGTTTATCTTATCTTATCTTATCTTATCTTATCTTAACCTGTCATCAGGGATAAGATTAACACATTTTGCTTGTGAATGAAATAAGAACGTGCAGCTTTGTAAGTGGAAATGTGTGTAACGTGGTTAGGGACTGTTGAGAAAGTGCTGCTCTTAAAAAAGCATAGGTGACCTATGCTTTGCATTGAAATCTATATATAATTAAAATACTTTCACTTGTTGGCATATTTTTATTTTTATTTATTTATTTTTGCAAATTTTGATTTAAGATTTTTTTCTCAAACCCCGTAAAAGCTACAGCAACGAAACTTAACAGAATGGTTCAACATCTCACCCACTACTCAGGAAAAAAAAAAATTACATGGATTGGCCTGAAGGTGGCGCTGTAATAAGTGTGGTTATATTTTGGCCTATTGAACTGTAAGCCATAGAATCAAAATTCTTTTTTTCCTGCATTCCTTGGGTCTATATACATCCAATCATATAGTCCAACCTCTTCCCACCTTACTCGATCTTCCACCATTTTGAATTTCATCCAAAAGTGTTTTTTGTATCTCATTCTTCAGTTTTTGCTCAATCATCACCAAACTGTGCATGTGGCATGTCTGGACCAAACCAGAAAAAAGTACCTTCTTACTTTTTTGATATTCCTCATCGTTTTGTTGAAATTGGATGACAAAGTTGAGAGGGCGTGGCTTATTTGACAAAAACAGTGATATCTCATGATTGATTAGGTTTCTTGTGACCAAACTTGGTGAATATCTGGAAACACGACTTCTGCAAAAACTGATTCATTCATTGAGGTGTCACATGTGCTTGGACCCCACTTATTGCTGCTTGTGGCTATATATACATATATACTATTTTTTTTTTTTTTTTTNTTTTTTTTTTTTTTTTTACATTGACAAGGACCATCCCACAATCATACTACAAGAACCATTTTCCCATTTATATAATCCTACTGGGCTGTACATGCATTTTTGCTTATACATCTATATAACTTAAGTCAATTTAATGTTTTTATATTACCTTAATTTGAGTGGTTAAGTGGGAAAAGTGTTTGGTGTGTGGGGTGGGCCTTGACATGCTAGTTATAGCAACTGTAAGCTATTTTAAAAGCTAACCTGAGATTCTGCAGCTCTGTCCTCTTTCAGTCTGTTGATTTGCTGCATGACTGAAGAGTTTCCTGCAGCAACGCTCAAACATTAACCTTTAAACCATCATACATACACTTCATGTCCTGTTTAGCTTTATTACCTGGAGATTCAAGTTGTTTTTAAATGTCACAACAGTGGAAAGTTCATTATGAAGGCTTAGTTCTCCTTTAACTCATCATTGTATACCTGCAGGAAACACAATCAAGCAGCTGATAAGCAGAGCAGAGTGGAGGAAAAACAAACAATAAAAAGGTCCTGTTAAAACCAAACCTATGCCCTTGGCCTTGCGTGTCATTTTAAGTACCTAAATTACTAATCATATCACATTCTATGGCTTCAATTCACTTAGATCCAGCATAAAGCTATTTTCATCATTCTTGTCACATAAACAAGAGCAACAAAAGAAATATCTTTGTTCATTAGCCCCATGCTGAAACAGCAGCAATCATTTACACTACACACACAGCTACTGCAGCAATCTGTCAGTCTATGTGCTTGTCAATCATTCTGCGTCTCTGTGGGAAGCCAGGCGTGACTGACAGCTCGTGTGATCTCTCCCAAGGGCTGGTAAGAAGGCAACAAAAGGCCCAGCTACAGTAATTGGCAAGATAAAGACATTCCGCCAAAGCAGCACTGTCACTCATTTGGTTCCAATGCGATGAATCAACAAAAGCATGCCACACCAGTTAACCAAAGGGAAAGCATGCTTGTCGGCTAACTGGTAACCAATCAGAGGGCGGGCTCAGGGTCACTTCCCCTGGCGACTGGCTGAGAGGTGACCTGTTTAAACCAACACAGCAAAGCCCCCCTGAATTACCTCTCTAACCTTCTCACCTCCACTGACCCCCTCCCCTGTACACCCTGACCCCTGCCTGACCTGCCAGCCCTTCGCTTAGGTCAGCCTAAAACACAACCTGGCCCCACGTCTGCTCAGTCTTACCCTCATCCTTCACACACCTGGTTCTCATTTCTCACATTTCACTTTCCATCAGCGCTATGGGAGGGATGGTCCGTGTGAAACAGAGAGCTAAGGTGGAGGGTGGAGAACGTTTGGCTGGCAACATGAAACAACAATTACTGCCCAGAAATTTACTGTGGGATAAGTGAGTCAGCTTTGAAATGCAGATAAAGTATTCATTTTAGCAATAAAACTCCTTGT
Source organism: Lucifuga dentata (assembly GCA_014773175.1). Classification (NCBI taxonomy): domain Eukaryota; kingdom Metazoa; phylum Chordata; class Actinopteri; order Ophidiiformes; family Bythitidae; genus Lucifuga; species Lucifuga dentata. Next base: position 102,163 of record VXCM01001675.1, read on the forward strand.
GTCAGAGATATGAAGATAAGGACCGAAAAATAATGACTGAAATGTGTCCAAGAGGATGAATCTCCAAACTCTGTTCTGCTTTATAAACGCTTCATGTGCTGTCATAAATATCAGATTTACAAGTTTCCTGCAAAAAAGCCAGAAGAAACTCAAGTTAACATGGACTTTTGTGTTTCTGAGTTATGACGTTTCAGGGCATTAAAGCACGATGGTGGAAAGCAGAGAAGCAGTGCTGCTTGTTAATGGTAAACTGTAATAAATTATTTTTAAAAATACCCCAAATCCTGTTTCTTATTTATATTCACATAAGCGTATGTAGCTTGCTAATGACACACACACACATAGATGCTATGTTAAGAACGCCAGTGGGAAAAATAGCAAATTACGTCAAAAATAATATTTTTTGTTTTCTAGCAAGCTAATGCTACCTAACTTTTGAAATACTGCTTCAATCCTCCATTCCAAATCAATGTTTTCAATTTTTCTAGTCTTTTCTTGCAAATGACAATCTGTAGAGGTGTTGTGATAACATGACATAAAATAGGTGGTTTGGAGCAAGTAGAATTCTGTATGTTAGCTAACATGTTAGCTAACATACCGTATAACTAGAGATGTTAGCATCCAGGCCGTCTTCATTAGCCTCTGTCTGCTAAAACTGTACGTCAAACCTTTCTCAGAAATGATTGACATCATAGTCGTACATCATTGAAGTCAGTTTAATATTTCACAAGCTGTAATTTTGAACAGTAATTTAATTGTGGACCATAACCATGTTTAATGTTGTGTTTAGCAGCTGACCACCTTTTGCCCGGTCTTGTCCAGAAAGCTCTGAATGGTTTGGTTGTTTGTCCAAATGGGACACAGCAATCCGTGAGAGCAAAACCAGACTTTTGAATCTCTGACAAACTTTGAGACGTGGGGTGATTCAGAGGTCTGGAACCAGACTAGCAGATCATTGACTCCATGTTTAGTGATCAGGACAGTCACTCGCTGTGTCCTGTCCACTCTGAGAGGTCAGAGAGGGTATCTGTGTGTTCTGAAGCCTCCTGTCACAGTGTGTGGGTTATTGAGTGTGTCTCCTCACTGGGCTGATGCCCTGCGACTGACCTCCCGCTCTGTCCTCTCTCAATCACCCCTGTCTCCTCAGACACCTCTCCTCCTCTTCCTCCCCCTCTTCTTCTGCTGCAACAGGAGAGCAAACTGAGCAGGAGGCTGAAAGCTTCCAATGAAGGACCCCCTCTGCGGCATGTAAAAGCCCTCTCTCATACATACACACACATACACGGGGGTCCTATGTCTGCCTGCGTGGCCCTTCACAGGGAAGTCATTAGTCATCAGGCAGATCAAAGGACAACCTCAGGAAGCGAAAGGACTCCTGACAAGGAGGAGTCCATGTGGCTGGCAGGCCATCGCTCATCCTCGGCCGACAGGGGAGGGCACGCTTTCCATCTCACTCACGTTTCCTCTCCAGGTTTGTGCCTGAAATGTTGATCATTTCTCAGTGAGATTTAAAAAAAAATCAGTAAAGGAACCCCAATAAAGGCAAATATGGTTAACCATTTTTATTTGACCTCCATCTACACCAGCTCTACAAAACCCTCAACAAGCTGTTATTTCAGTTGTCATAGTTCAATAGTTATCTTCTTACTAAGACATAAAATAAATATTATGATTGACAGAATCCGTTTTAAGGTTTTCGGTGGTGCTGATGTGACAGGAAGTTAGTTTTTGTTTAACAGCTCCACAGAACAGAAACAGAAATGATGATGCAGGGAGTGATAATTACTATGATTATTGCGTGACTAACAGTCTAAAATATGCAAAAGCAAAATTTCCATGGGGAGTTTACCCGAGAAGAGAACCAATGAAAGAGGTGATGCCTCCCCTACCTCCACCCTCGTCCCTCACCCCATCCCACCCACCATCAGCTACACCGGCCTGTCTGCAGGGTGACCCTTTGCTTTCGCTGCGTGACTGAGCGCCTCTCCTGCCGCACAGGAGGCATCAATTACAGGCCCCGGCCGTCCCGGTGTCACTGCTCTGTAATTAATGGGCTCTCCCGGCGCTGCGCCATGGGGCCTGGCCTCACCGTGAACTCCGCAGGAATTCAGAGACAAACACACACACACTCACAGTTGTACACACAACAAAGCACACACACACACACGTGCACATGGAGAAACAGCCGCACACTGCTTCTGAGTCATAGGCTTACACCTGTTTATTGATTTTTAAATGCAGAGTTAGACTTGTAGAAAAAGAAGCATGGATGCACACATGCAAATATAGACACACACGTACACACACCTAGACACACACAAAATACGTAGTTTTAGCACCACACTTGATAATAATGTGCACACTTCTATCAAGTATGCTCACACAAAACAGCTGACTAAAAATCACACACACGTGCACACTGAGGCCCAACCCCCGCCGCTGCTTGCCCCTTCATTTGTCAATCAGTCAGACAAACAGAAGCACAAGGTCCCCCAGGTCACAGGGTCATGGGATCCTGTGATTCCCCTGCTACCCTAGATCTTAACACACACACACACACACACACACACAATTAGACACACACACACATACACTGGATCCTTCAACTGNCACACACACACACACACACACACACAATTAGACACACACACACATACACTGGATCCTTCAACTGGCCCAAGCAAGGCAAAGTACTCTCAACTCCTTTTCCTGGATCCTGTTGACTTTGAAACAGTTTATTGAGGGGGGAGATTCTTGCAAGACTTCCCTGAGCTTTTCCTCTCCCTTCAGTTCCTGCATGGTTCAGTAACACCCCCCTCTCCCCCCTTCCCTTTCTTGTTCTTTCTTTCCCTCTCTCCCTCCTTCTAACATCACGCCTGGAGCTGACACTGAGTGTGACCCTGCCTTTATTGTTGCAGTGGGGCAGCGGCACAAATACAGGGCAGGGACTGTCACCCCGGTGATTAAAGAGCGCATGTTTTCAGTCAAACGCTTCAGAGGGGAGTGATCCCTGAGGAGNACCCCGGTGATTAAAGAGCGCATGTTTTCAGTCAAACGCTTCAGAGGGGAGTGATCCCTGAGGAGGAGGGGGGGCGGCGGTGGACTGGAGCAGGGACATAAAGAACTCAGAGTGACTCCCAACACTTTCAACAGCTGAAGAATAAAAACGCTTGCATAAAGCGAGGGTTGGGAATCATACATTATGATGATAGAAGCCCTTTATTAAAATTAGAACACGTATTAGTCAACGTTTCCAACCGATTGCATGATGGAGGTTGAGTATTGTACTTAACAGCTTCAGGGTTTAAACTGCTGTGAACCCTGTGTCACCCCGCCCTAAGGAGCAGCAAATCCACTGAAAAAATGAATTAGTATGACCTTAAAAGAGAGTTTAAATGCCACATGATGTTCTAAATGCCGCTTCAGAGGTTTTTTACAAGAATGAATATAATTCCGGATGATGAATTCTTCATTGCTTGCTCAGAGCTGGTCACTTTTAAAGATATTAATCGACGTAAAATATGTTAGCGTTGTAATCAAAATCTTGTAGAGATCACGAAGGTCACGAAGATTGATAAATGTGGAGCTTATAGTAATAATCTATCTCCTGTAAAAGTGACACACTTCTACCAATAATTTTGAAAAGATTCCATCAAAGTTTCATCAAAGTCCTTCTCTCAGCTGTAAAAAAAAAGAAAAAAAAAAATCCACCACAGTTGATATGACATCATCGTTTGGGGTCAAACGAGTTCCAGATTTAATCTTTTTTGTGCTCGGGAAGAGATAAAAGGCTAAGTGGGGCAAATTTAGTTGAGTATTGTACCATAGTACATAATAACTGTGTGTTTGCCTAGTTTGTCCATCTTTTACAACTCCTGGAGCCTGGAGTACCTCTGGAACTTATTTTAGCTAACAAGGACCAGAGTTAACATGCTGTAAGTTATAATCATTCAGCTGAAATGGATGCAACTGGTATGCATTAAAACCTGTTGAATTATGTTACTTCCACAAAAATATTACAGCCTTTGCTCACTTCCTTATGTGTCAGGCTCAGACCTTATCAATCAAGCACTGTATAAGCCAACCCTATTTGGTCCGCCACATATGTGCAGGCAGCACCAACAAAATTCATCTTGGGAGATTTGTCCTTGGCGGCTTTGAATGGAGCAAATAAAAGCGGCTTGTTGAGTTATGGCTGCGGGTAGGAAAATGAGCGAGCCATAGATGTGACATTTTGACCATTAGACCTCGCTCCGCAAAATATTATTTTTATTAATGTGAACAGGAATCGGTTTCTCCTACAACACTCGCGAGGATTAAAACAAATAGGGCCATGAAAGCGCCAGGCAAGGAAAGAAATAAATAACTAGCACGCCTGCCTCAATATTTCATAGAACAGTCACCTCCAAGAGCTGTGGGCCTCTGTTTGGCGTCCAAGCTAAACACTTGGAAGTTTGCTCAGTCATAAATTAACGGCTTGACAGTCAAAAGTGTTCAAACTAATTTGTCAAATCTCGGTTGTTTTTTTTCCACCGTTTAAATTCATTACAGCAGTTTTGCTTTCTTTCCACAGCCTTCCAGAAATGTGTTTCCCAGTACCATGCAGCACACTGAGAGGATAATTCTGGAAAGTACCAACAAAACATCAACTGTACATCACATTAGCTGTAACCAAAATCTGTCAATTTCCAAGCAGAGAAACGGGCTTGAATTAATTCCCATCTAAGTACAATTAATCTCCACGGGTTGCTGTCACAGGACGGAGCTCTGAAGAACCTCCAGGCATCGCATCAACATTCATGGCTCATCATCTCAACAACTCCAGTTTCTGTTAATTCAGCCATCATCTTCCACTAAAGTGGGATAATTACCATTGACAAGTTGTTGCCAAACATGCCAGCGCAGAGTAAACACAGATGATGTCTTTGGCTCAGAGCTCAGGACAAACAAATGTCATGTAGGCCAGACGGAGAGAGTTTCACATGCACGCAGCGGACATTTTTAATCCTCATTCCTGTTATAAGAAAAAGCATCGACGCTACGATGCATCCAGCTAAACCGAGCAGGAAACACTTCCTGTTACACAGAAGAGAGTTCTGGAGCATCGCATGTTCTTCATGCTCATCTGTAGAGCCTCTGACTCTGATTCCCTTTGATAGGTTGCACATGAAAACATGGACACATTTCCGAACTAATTTGCTCTCTATGATGAAGAGGAGAATCTGTTTGGCATCTGAGGTGATGATTAGCTTCAGATAAAAGAGTAGCTTGACTTTCTTCTCTTCCAACCCTGTGACTGTGTGCATGCTTAGCACAGATGCAATGCGCTCTGAAAGCAACGTCCACGTGTCCTGACATTCAAAGTTCTCTGGCTTTCAGGATGACCACACATAGCAGCCATGCAGTACGGGAGTCTTTATACTCTGTTTGGGCTTTTTTCTTGTCTTCATATGTTGGTCGTGTCAATTTTTCCACTTCATGCATCAGTAATGTTCCTCTTTTTCCAGAGTACAGCTTATCTCCTGTCAGGAATTGGCAGCCATTTGTCAGTCTTTATAATTCCTTGTGGAGGAATCTTAGAAGTGCTGGTACTTCCTCACCTTCATTATTTGTTTTTCTTTATTTGGCCAATCGTTGATGAAAGCACATTTACACAGACAGTGGCTACATTTTTTAAATAATTCAAGTGGTAGGCAACCTTGCATTAGTGACCCTCAAATGCAGCATCTGCAGCTGGCCATTTTGGCTGCAATTACATCTCGTTTCCCATGCATCCATTGTCTTTTCCACATCCGTGTTAAGCAACCTTATGGAGTCTACGCTTACGCTTTTGCTATTATGCTTTACATGTTATATTTACAAATGCATGAATTATTTCCATCTTTATATGGTATACAGTGTGCCTACAGTAAGTTTCACAATGTTCCTTAGGTGGAAAAAACAAGCAAATTAAACATTTTACATGATTATCTAACGCCAAAGCCTGATCAAAAGAAACACCCAAATTTCTGACTGATGATTTTATGGAAGATGAAAGAGAGCTAAAGTTTTGTAACACCATTGGGATAAAGCTGCCAGGAGCACAAATAAGAACTTCTGTTTTTTCAGTGTTTAGTTGCAAATCCTTATCAGCCATCCAGTTCTTAATGGCAAGTATACAGTCCTGTAGAATAGACAGTTTTGCAAAATTAGATGAGATATATAACTGGATGTCATCTGCATAGCAGTGGTAGGAAATGCCTTTAAAAGACCTTAATATTTGACCAAAGGGAAGCAAATACAAGGCAAACAAAAGAGGACCCAAAACTGGAACCCTTGGAATCCTTGTGGGATCATTGAGAGATTTTAAGGGAAGTTTGTCTTCTTCCTGACTTTTTTGTCTAACATTAATCAAAACTGTGATGAGCTCATAGACAAAACTGATTTGTCCATAAAATCTGAAAGATTATCGCAATTTATTGTAAAGACTTCATACATAAAAGCTCAGAATCTGTATTGTGGCAGGCTCGTCCACTTACTTCATTGTAGTTTAGCTGCATGATTCATAAAAATCAGAGAATAAACAGTTTTTGACAGCTGTGACTTTTGAAGGCTCAATCCAGAAACGCTACGGTCACGCAGCAAGCGATGAATGATTTGTTTTGGTGTGTTACTCTTTTTAAGTTACTCTGATACAAACTCTTCCTCCTCTTTGCGTTCAACGCTCTCCTCCAGTGCCTGACACATCACCTCCCGTCTCTCATCATCACTTTCAGAGATCTGTTTTCCCTCCCCGCCCACTTGTGTGTGTGGTCTGTGTGCATTTGTGTTTGTTGGTGTGTGTTCGAGTGTGTGTGTGCTGTACCCAGTAAGACAGACAGGTACACGAGCATGAAATCCACCAAACCTCCTCTAATTCTCCCTGTAATTTACGGCTCTCAGATACATGTCACGCTTAGGTTAAACAAACGCTCCTTTGTCACTGACAGCCGTCTTTGATCAGGATGAATCACATTCACTGTCTGGCAGCATCCAATCTGCTGCTGCTGCAAATATGTCTACTCAAAACACACACACACTCACACACGTGGGCAATAAATCGATTTTTTTTTTTTCAAGCATCATGTGAACAGCATAATCAGATTGAANCACGTGGGCAATAAATCGATTTTTTTTTTTTCAAGCATCATGTGAACAGCATAATCAGATTGAAATCGGTATAAATCAATGTTGGTATTCCCAGTAACAGACCCAAATTATTTAATCAGTTTACTTGCTCACCTAAGTTAATTTACTCAAGCATGAAAATGTTCCATTGGTACAGCTGGTATAAAGATTGTCTACATGCATCTTCTCACCTGGCACACTTCCTCTCATAAGATGATTAAAATTTTCGCAACTAGAAGGGTTCGTTTCACTCCTTGTTACGGCTCGTTTGTGCAGGCCTGAACGCAGCAATCACACCTGCAGACCAAAACAATCGCACCGAGACCGTTTTGAGGAGGTGGTCTCAGTCGGGCTACAGATGAACTTGGAGTGGTTGAACATCATCTGCACTACGGATATAGATCTACTGATTGATCCAGAACTAGAGATAGCTAGATGTGCATGGTTAACTTTGAGGAAACGCCACCTTGTTTAGCAAGTATTGATAACATATCAAGCTAACCAGACATGTTCAGATGAGCATGTTAAACGTTAGCATGCAGTTGGATCTGCTCAGCATTGCTCCATTCTTTTGTTAAGTCGTCTGAAGGCAGCACATCTTCTTTGGTTTTCCATAAGTTGTCTTGAAGTCAAATTCAGCTTCTGCTGTTGTAGTTTTCTTGGTATATAAATCCAAACCCAATTCTGTCTCTATGTTCCATGTTATTTAGCTATTCCGGCATTGTAAACCTTTTCCTGTTTTGACTTTCTTTCTCCCGCCCCCTAGATATTTTTGACCAATGAGCACATTGCGTTCTCACATGACTTTTTCTGATATATTATGTTAGATTGGAACAGTTAGTCCCTGGTTTGGACCAGAACAAATGGACTACAATTCTGAAAACACCCAAAGCAACAAGTTGTGCATATTTGTGACAGCTTAAAATAACACTATTATACCTTATACCTTTAAATGATCGGGAAAAAAAAAGATTAATCAGTGCTGCATTGGTAATGCCTGGCTCATATATATCTGTGATCAATACAACTTTCCTTTGTATCGGCATTTGATTTAATTGGATTGTGAAGGGAGTTATCTGTGCTCTACTGATTATGCCTGGGGTTCCAGCAGAGGGGATACGCGCTGAACGTCCTGACGTAATACACGGAAGTGAAGAAGAACGCAGCGTGTGTTTTTCCGCTGTCTTCTCATCCTTTCCCCCTTCTCTAACGTAATTTCCTAACATGAAACAGTGTGACAGCCGTGTTAACTGTGAATTTTGGTGGTTAATAGACACGAGAGTACCAGGAGGAATATTTATTTGTTATCTTTTAGTTACGTTCTGTTTCCTTGTTAGCGATTAGCATAGTTAGCATAGCTAATAGTCGGGATTACGTGGTTACGTCTGTATTTGTGAGAACCTTGTTGAGTTATTGCTGTGTGAAAATATTGAATGTTTCAGATATTTCATTAGATGTGTGTATGTAGAAAGTGTATTTCATTTAAATAGTTATGATAATCATTATATATTTCATGTTTGCTAGAAGTGGATTACCAAATGACAGTTGTATAGTTTATGATTTGGTTAAAATGAATGTTTAACGAGCAATAATTCATGGGCATGTATAACTTATTGTTAAGGGTTAAAAAGGTAAAAAGTAAATTTGTAATTGTTAAAGTTGCAGTTGAAATACTTGTATTTATTACTTAATACATGGAAGTGAAGAAGAAAGCAGTGTGTGTGGTTTTCCACTCTCTTTTCATCATTTCCTCTTTCCTAAGGCTTCTACATATTCAGAAAACATTCATATTAATACCAACCGTGGATACAGATACGGCTTACTGTGCGTTTTTGCCTGAATGACAGGACGTGGAAACTACAGCAACTCACTGATGAACGTGCGGGGACGTAAATACACTATAGTAGTTGTCGATGTGCGATTGTCGAGATCACGCTTGTAGGACCGCATGAAGTTACTCGTGCTTGAGTGAGAAATATTTTACAGCCAATACTGAGATGAAAAATGATAACAGCTAACGTGTCTGCGCAGTAGATTTATATTTTAGTAGTACTGAACATTTTCCACTCACACTTCAACACACACACACACTTTCACTGACACACACATGCTCCTAAACTCAAAGCTCAACTCCCTTCCTCAGTTTACTCTGAACCTGTGACCCTGCCTAACCCCCCCCCCCCCCCNAGAGGGGAATTTCGGAGCTGTGGGAGGAGAGGGAGGGAGGCAAAGTTACGAGGTCAAGGAACAGCGAGCAGAAGCGGGTTCGACATCTGTAAAGTCACACAAGCTGTCGTGACCCCTGAAGAAACTGCCAGACCATCTCTGCTCAGCCCTACACACACATACACAGCATACACAGCCTCACCTGTTGGCAGCCATGTTGGAAGCCACTTACCGCGGTTTCCATCCAAATGAAAACATAAGGTTTGGGCTGGGATGTTTGAAAAACCCTGCGATGTGTGGCATGGTAGGATTCTATTTAAGCTGTCAGCCGAAGGGACATGTTAATGTGTGTGTTAGGTAGAGATGGTGTGTGTGTGTGTTGGGGGGGGGGNGCGGGCGCTTGTGTAACAGAGACACAGGCAGGTACTGTTCTCCTGCCGAGCACAAAACAAACCGCTGTTGACATCCCTGTCACCAACACTCATTTCTACTGCTCAACCAGATTAGACTCAACCCGCGGCGGTAGAGACAGAGGCATCAAATTAAGCGAAAGCGGCTGACAGCGAGCATGTTCGGCGTGCTGCTTTCTGCAGGCTGTTTTCTTCCACTTTGCTTTGCATGAAATGTTATCTTTCAAGCCGCATTCCAAGAGGAGGGATCAAAGATTAAATTTGGGGAAGATTTGGGAAGGCGTTTGAAGAGCGAGCGCACCAAAAGGGAAATTGCAGGTTCAGAAAAGGCGAACTTTGAGGTGGAGATGCATTTAAGACATACCAGATAGACAGATTTCATCATTTGGCTTCAACTTTTCCAGAGTTTGTTGTGATGTCATGGGTGTAATTCATTGCACATTTTTCTGTCTCACACATACACACACTCGTTCACTCAGCCACCCACACACACTTTGAAACATCTTATCCCAAACTCACACACATACAAACACTCTACCCTATCCATACACACACACACACACACACACACACACACACAGAGTGGAGTTGTCAGGGAAATGGAGAGGAAATGACACGAGGCATATTTTCACAAATCTCCGCTGTTGGCATCCTCGCTCTGGCACAGGGCCTGTCAGCAGCCCGTCTCCTCAGTTTAGCCATCAGACAGAGTCTCAGCACACTGGGACACGCTTGTCCTTCTAAAGGAGGAAAGAGGGAGCGCTGTCGATGGAGAGAGAGTTGTGTATGAGGAGGTTTGAGAAGTAAATGTCAAAGGAGACGCATAGAATAAAGAAAGAGAAATGTTGAGACAAAATGAGAGAGACAAAGGCGAGAGACAGAGAAAAAAAAACTGGACGTTCACTGCAGGAGAGATTAAGAAATTTCACATCCAGACAAAAAGATTCAGGTTAAGTCCAACTCTCCCCTTCCTGCTCCCACCGCTTCTCCTCCACACAGAAATGTCAAATGCCAGGCTATTATCCCTTTACCGGCGCTGTAACAGAAACCGCGGGGCTCGCGGCACCGTGCGTCACCGCGACTTTGAGAAAGTGACTTTGATGAGGTGGCGGCCGGCCAAGCCAGGCAGTCCACACAGCTACCTGCTTAGTGGAGGCTTTCTATTGGCCCTGATGGCTGTCTCCTGTAACCCCTTGCTCTGCGAATACCCCCCCTCCACACGCACACACACACACAGAATTCTGAATGCCATCCTACACAGCTGCAGCAAACACTCTGCTGTTCTGCCAAACACCTCCTGGCTAACACGACCTCCTGTCATGTAGCCAAATGAATTATCTTAGTATAAAGACGAAACACGACACCATAGATGTTGCACATTTTTAACAAACGTTGAGGGACCGTGTGCATCCTCGCTTTCTGCCATAGTTTATGGGGTCATCTTGCAATGTCAACGCACAGAGACGCCAGCAAGAAAATGCAAATGAGCTGCTAATTATTCATCAGAGTTTCTCAAATAAAATCAAATCTCAGTTGAAATACTGTTTGCCCAAACATATTTACATACATAACAGCTATATTATGATTATTTGTCTATACTTTGATTAAGGCCTATGGATACATAAAAAGAACAGGAAAACACTTTGAGAGTTTTTACCTTCGCCAAGGCCAACAAATTTCCCAATATGAAAAAACATTGATTTTATAGGCTAAAAACTTCTGGATTCAGAATATGATCTGGATCATCTCCACAATTTAGATTTGTAAAGAAACCCATATAAAGCAGTCCCAGGGTTACGAACGAGTTCCATTCCTACGGCTGTCTTTAAGTCGGATTTGTACGTAAGTTGGAACAGTTATGTATCTAGCATATATATTTTACCTTTCTACGCATAAGAAACACTTCCAGATATACTAGAACATCTTAANTATCTAGCATATATATTTTACCTTTCTACGCATAAGAAACACTTCCAGATATACTAGAACATCTTAAACATAATAATACCACTGAACCGCTGACGACACGCAGTGTTTTGATGTGCATCGCAAAGTAGTGCGGCATTCGTTATTACATAACATTGTAACTAGACAGCCTCAAGGGGGCACAAGCCAGTGTCCACCTTGTGCCGGTCCCAAGCCCGAATAAATGCAGAG
>VXCM01001676.1:0-34708 GCA_014773175.1 Lucifuga dentata
AAGCACCTGTAATTTCATTATATGTTACGTATAATGACAATAAAGCTATTCTATTCTATTCTATTGTTGTATAGATTGTTTATGTCATTCATATGTGGACCAAGTAAAGGAGTGTCTCCTTTTATGACATTTGAGCTGGAATAGCAAGGGAATTCCAATCTCTGTGTTTATATGTGTCACACTGGCAGATATCTGATACGTATTAGATTTATTTTCACAGCATATTAGAGGATACTCAAATCTATGTAAATTGTTACTGTTATCATGCTTACAATGCATATCTGATATGTGCCACAAAACATGGGAACTGGGTCGTTTGTACCTGGAGGTGTAACCTATGATTGAACAGGTGCTCATGGGTTAACAATGACAGAGTCTGAACAGGGTGTAAGGCTCAGTCTCTACCAGTTACACATACAGTACATATACAGTATATGCAGTATTCAGTGACAATAAATCAGATCAGTTTGTCCAAATTGGCCCATATCTTACAAAAAAATAAAAAATAAAAAATAGTATGAAACAGCTGTAGCTCTGTTAGAATCAAAGCCCTGCCTATGAATATGTGCCAATGTAGCTATAATACAGTCAGTGCTGTCAGTGTCCTCTCAGTACTGCATAGACACAATACATTAGTGTAATCCAGTGTGTTGTGCTGCAAGATCTCACTCCTTTGTGTTGCTGTTTCAGTCTTGGAATTCACAAACAACATACAATATATGTATATTCTGTCCCAATACTGAGGATATGGAATTGCTTTAGTGAATGAAAGATTCAAACCAAGCACATCCCACCATATTTTGTGTCCTACAGTATGTGCAATGCTTCAAGATATATTATGTATCTCATATATTAATGTATATTTTCAGCAGTAACACTGTTTCTGCAGACTGTGCTGCATTCACTATAATGTTGTGTAAGAATGAAACTGCAAAATGCATCGTGAACTTTGAGGCAAACCCACAACATGTTCGCATATAAATGAGCATGCACATGAACAGTGACTGTGTGCAAAAATACAATTTTGGGAAGTGGTAATATAATTGAATTGAGTATAGCATGTATTAAAAAAAATGAGATATTTTTATTTTTTTTGTTTTAGAGTTCTTTGAAATGACTCTTAGTTTCAGAAAATGTGTAGGAACTATAAGCCAACAAGCCGGGCATTCATTATGGACCTTGTATTATCTGTATTTAATGCATAAGTACACTAGACGTGCACAAGTCAAAAGCAAATCACCCTGCCAAAAATGAGAAGCCAGCCTGGACTGATTTCAGCTCCTCTTCCATTAAATGACAAGGTCAAACATGTTACTATCACATGACATATATGCAGATTTATAAATAACCAGTTCCTATATCCACTTTCTGCTTTTATATGGAATTTAACAAACAGCCTGCTGCAAACTTGTTCCACATCCACTCAGCTGGATTCAGGTCACAATTTGCTGCACAGCAATGTGCTGCAGTGGTCTACTTGTAACTCTATCATTAACTTGTAGCCCTGCTCTAATTTTCTCACGTGTTCACTGTACTAGAACCCATTCTGGTGCATGGCGATGGTCTAATGGAGTCATGGCTATGAAAACGATACTTTTACTCCCCTCGTTTTTATACTGCCCTTTTGTCTTTGTATCATTTCTCGACAATGACCTTGACAGGCAAAGAAGCTGTAACATCGATGAGTAGGAACTGATTAATAGTTAATGGCCATCTTTGTTATTGCATTAACTTGGAGCAGTGCAGCCGGTGCTTGTGCTGTATTTGTGTGTTTAGCTGTGTGTGTGTGTGTNGTGTGTGTGTGTGTGTGTGTGTGTGTGTGTGTGTGTGTGTCTGTGTGTGTGTGTGTGTGTGTGTGTCTGTGTGTGTGTGAGTGTGTCCCCAAAACCATGAATTGGATTTTTCTGTTTACAGATGACTAAAGTAAATCCTTATTGCAACCTCAAAGTCCTTAAAATGTGTATTAAGCAGAAAATAACCCTGGATCATTGTGACATTTCTTCAGGATTTCCCTTTTCTAAATTGTCACGTTAGGTTGCTGCAGTCTGTTTGTGAGTGTATGTGTGTGTGTGTGTGTGTGTGTGTGTGGGAGAGAGGTATGGAGTAAATGCAGCGTAGCGAGCAGCTTTATGGCGATCTGTCAGATGCAGCTGCATTCTCACCACTCTTAAGAGTTGGATGTCTCAGCCACCTGTGCAAGAGCCTGCACATAAATCTACAAATTTTCCATTACATATGCTGTAATGAACTCCATAAATAGCTAGTGCACATAGGGAACTTCCTTTTTGACACATCTTTACACTCAACTTCCCTTTAACATGTCTTTAAATCCCGTCAAATTACTCATACGTGTTGGATGTATCACTGTCACATCAAACAGCTTCTACCTCACTGAGTAGAGATGTGGGCAAACTCATGCCTGATTGTGTTGGTGGTGTGTCAAAAATATTCTTTCTAAAAGACATCGATAGCATACTTCATCACATCACACTTGCTTGCTCATTACCATCCATCAGTTACCCAAAAGTGAAATTAGAGCAAACTATCTCTTTCTCTCTTCTTATTTAATTTTCTGCTGCTGGTAAAACATTAAGAAGTACAACAGAGTAGAGTTTTCAGAATAAGTGGTTTGGAGCCTGGTGGAAGAGGTGCTCAAGTTTGTTTACTTCAGTTAAAGTCGTGTTAAGTACTGAAATTAAAGGCACACCTTGTGAAAAAGAGTAGAGTTTAGTTTCTATATAAGTGAAAACTTTTGTCTCCAGATTTGGGGATTCCCATGTTTTCAGATTATTGGAGACAGGAAAGGAAGGAAAGAAGAAAGGAAAGAAGGAAAATAGAAGGAAAGAAGTAGGAAAGAAAAGTTGGAAGGACAGAAGAAAATAAGAAAAAAAAACTAAGAAGGAAAGTAAGAAAGACTAAGCAAAGGAGGAAACAAAAAAGGATGGGAAATGGAGAAAAGAAAAGGAAGGAAGGAAGGAAGGAAGGAAGGAAGGAAGGAAGGAAGGAAGGAAGGAAGGAAGGAAGGATTCAAGGCAGCTGGACTTGTTAGTTTTCAACACGTTTCATTTTCTTTCTTGGAATTTATAAATATTAAAAAAAAACATCTGCTATCTATAACTACAGCGATCAGACATATACTGAAGTAAAAAGTAATATTTCCCTCTGAAATGTCAAACTCGAAATACTCTGAGTTACCACCAGTTCCAATATTTACTTGAGTAAATGTACCTTTCGAGATATTCAAAGAAGCCAAAACCAAAATTATCACATTAGACAACTGCCATGTGTCATTAATGGCTACCAAAAAGAAAAATCTGGCCTGCAGATGCTAAATTAATTTTGGTAGATCACCTCTTAAAAAAAAAAAAAAAAAAAAAAGTTAAGTATTCACTGTAAATGATCATGCCTGACTATTTCTTGAAATTGTTTGGATATGTTTCCATAAAAGTCTATAAAAGAGTGTCTGACACACAGAAAGCAGCTGCAGTCTCCATTCTATCACTGCTTTGCATGTCTGTCCCTGCTGGTCATTTGTTAGTCAAATACTGCACACGCTTAAGGCTGATCAACCTTCACCTAAAGTCCTAGAGACTGAAAAAAAAACTCAGTTATTGCTTCCCATTCAGACACCTGCTGCAGCACCCATCACACATAAATGCTGCCCTAACATCAGAGCAGATTCATTCATCAGACTTTAATGACCCTACGGATGCTCACGTGACTCCCCTAACAACCTTCACACGCTCCCATATGATGCAAGCAGTCACCTGTCCCCAGGTGTGAAAGACTCTCAGTGGATAAATAACATCCACCACTGACTCAGAACTGAGGAATGTATGTGGACGAGTGGTGAAATGTGTTGAAAACTAAATAACAAGTCCAGCTGCCTTGAACTGTTACTGCTAGACATCCATAACCTGGATGGCGGAGAAGCTTCATAGACATCCTTTCTGCAGATATTTGCAGCAATTGCTGTATGATCAACTATGAATGACATCACCAGGATTACTATATCTGACTGTTCTAAGTTTGGTTTCGATCTACTCTGCTCTGTGTCACGCCGTACTGAGCTTTACTGTACCGAGCTGGGCTTGGCATCTAGGACAGGCTGCCTGCGTCTGAAACCGAGCGCTGTGCCGGGAAGAGAGCAGTATAATCAGGCCAGTGTTTTATTTAAAGACTGTAACGTGGGCAGTAGCAGCAGCAAGTCCTCTGGGGCTTCAGCGCTTCACAGAACAGCTCTCATAGAGGTGATCAGACCTCCTACTAACTTTTAACACCTCAACCTACCTTTCACTCAACCATCCATCTCAGAATCGGGGCTGCAGTCTGGAGCTGGACATAGCTTTCTGCAGAGGAGCTTCTGGTTTCTTTAAGCATTATGTGTGATTGTGATGTCGCTGAGATTTGGGATCTCAAGAAAGAAAGAAAGAAAGAATGAAAGAAAGAAAGAAAGAAAGAAAGAAAAAGTGTTACGTTCCACATATACAGAAGGAAATTGCACAAGCAGCTCCCTTACAAAGGGGCCAGAGTGGTTAAGGTGTGGAAAGACATTAGCAGCATCACACAGGTAAATGAAAGAGGGAGTGTGGCAAATGTGAGGTCTGAGTATAAAGTGTGAGAAAAGGAGAGGCTGGATTCACAAAAACCTTTTATCCATTTTAACCCACTTGTGGCACCTAACAAGAACAAATTGAAAATCTAAAAAGTATAAGCTAATAGCAAACCCAGGTGGGTATTTAATCGAAATTAGGACAGAATTTAGAGCTTTATCTTAACACGACTGGAAGGTGGATCTGCCTTGGATCATGTAGCTGACTGTCAGGTCCTCTGTGAGTAATTTCTCTGCACTTCATAGCAGTGACAAACAGTGTTCAGACACGTCACTGCTTCCTGAGCAACTGGTTAACACTTTCATCAGCAAAGTGATACTCATGCATTGCCAGAAAAATCTTTGAAATCTGTTAATAACGTGTTGATGTTCTACAAACCAATTCCAACAAGCTATAGTGGCAAGAACAAAGAAAAATGTATCCTTTTATCGATATTGAACACACAGTTTAAACCTTTAGAGCTTTAGTTTAAAAAGTAATTGAACCTCTGACTTAATGATTTCAGAGAGACTGGACTTGAGACTGATCTATAAACAGGCAGAGAGCTGTGAAGCATGATGGAAGCAGCGTCAAAGTTTGGAGCTGCTTTGCTGCCTCAGGACCTGGACAACATGCAGTCATTGAAGGAACAATTCTTGATACGACAATTACATCAAGAAATGTTACAGGAGAATGTCAGGATTGCATCAAGTTGGATGATGCCAAAAGAAAATACCACAAAACACAAAAGTAAATCAACAGCAGAAAGGTCTATAGGAAAATTTGTGTTTTGGAATGGTCAAATCAGAGTCAAACCTTAACGAAATAGAGATGCTTTGGCATGACCTGAAGCTTTGCATGCATTTTTTCTTTATCAGTCTAGACTATGAATTATTAAACAATATGTTCAATAAATGCATTGACAGATCTATTTGTTTGTGTCATTAATTCAGGCAGAAAGTTTTTGGGACTTTGGTGAAGATCAGACCACATTTGATGACAGATTAATACAGAAATCTCTGGCTGATTAGAAAACGGTATTAGTAAGTAAACCTTTGAACTGCATAATACAGATATTTTTAATTTGATTTTATTTCATGCCAGAAATAGTTTTAATTGAGGATCTGTTGTTTTCTAAGAATACTTCATATGAGTTTTGTGAAAATAGAGGCATGTTTCTCTGTCTGTGTCCCAGAAGCTGAAGTTTGACTTAGTTGCAAACATGCAGAGTTTGATTTTTTTTTCCACATGCCAGAAGTTAATATGCCCAAGAAATGAAACACAAAGTTCATAAATTAAATGTAATTATTAGAAGTTGGAGCTGACAACATGCGGTTTTGCTCCTTTTAATGATAATGATCTTAATAACAGTGACCATCATCATAAAAGTAAGCAAACTCCCCTGCAGATTCATGTTCATCATTTATTGTTTAAGCTCCTGTGATAATTACAGAAATGAAATGCTGGTGCATCCATAAACCACAAAGAGTAGAAACAGCCTGTTCTGCCTTTGATTCCATTTACTCTCACACATTTTCTAACCTGAACCTTCGTTTTGGTTCCTGTGATCTCCATCTGACCCAGCAGACTGTGGGTGGTTTTGCTGTGATAATGGACACAGAAAAAAAGATTCCATTAGTACACAAATGAATGTAAAATTCCTCGATGGCCGTCATGTAAGAGCAACATTAACAGCCTGGGTGAGTCACTAACGAGAGTAAACATTGTGTTAAGAATCCAGATCAAGACAGTTTGCTCAGTTGCAGGTTGTATTCATAACACTCTGCTTGCATGTATGGAAATCAAAGAAATTGCTACACTCGCTCCACAGGTGATCTTTTTTCTGCATGTGAACACGTGTAGAACTTGTAGATATCTGAAGGCCTGGTGCTTCAAACTGTATGTTTTGCATTCACCATCAGTGTCACCAAATTCTAAGACTAGAAATACATTTTACCAGTCCAGCTGTAAAACTTTAAAACTATCGGTGGCCTTTGTCAATCAGTACTGTTGACACACTGAGCAGGACATGCTGAGTCTTTGTAAAACTTTGTGGCTCAGCCCATTTAGTCAGCATCATCCGCCTAGTTTATGATGAGACTCCAGTAACTATTTGGTGACCAGAAGGCAGTGCAGTTTGGTGTACGGCCCGATGCGAAGGCTTAAGCAAAGATGAACAGATCAGAATAAAAGAACTTGAGCGAAACAAAAATGTAAAATCAAAACAGATTCTGGTATGATCTTATTACAGTATACAGATCCCACATAGTTCTGGGCAGAGAAGGAAGTCCCACCCAAACTCTTACCCTAAACTCAACCATAACGTCCTCTCTTTACCTAATGCCAACCTTCTCTAATTTTAACTTTAAATCTACATTGTAAAAAAACCTTTCTTTGGTTTAACTTAAAAAAAAAGAGGCAACATTTTCCTATCGGTTTTTAAAGTTGGGTGAACTACTGGTATTTTTGAATAGGACAAACTCAATAATATATATTTGACTTTAAGACATAAAATGAAACAGGCCTCAACAGAAATTGAGTTGAGCAAACTTGATAGTCGTCAACATATAACCTATAAACTTGATTAAAATTTCATAAAGAAACACAATGAAATTGAGTTTCATGAGCTCATACATTTTTTTTTTTGTTTTTTAAATTTTGACAAACTCTTGTTTTGTGTGTTTGAGTCAAACTTATTCACCTCCCCAACCGTGATTTCTCCTGCCAGTCCAAGGATTGAACTAGCAACCCTTCAGTCATGAGTTTGCTTCTCTAACCTTTAAGCCACCTATGCCCCATTACAGAAAGTACAGACATGCTACATCAGCACTTTCACCAGTTTTATAAATCTTTATCTGCATTCTGGTATTACTCCACAAATATAAACATGCCAACAAACAGTCCATGTTAAATACATCAAATGTAANAAAAAAAAAAAAAAAAAAAAAAAAAAAAAAAAACGACAATTCACTTGCATTTAATATCATACATCAGAGTATTTTGCTCAATTTTGTACTGAACTTTTGGCTAAAAGTTCAGTACAAAACTGAAAGAGTATTTACTTAAGAAAAGATTCTGAGATATGTGCTGCTCCAAGGTGCAGGTGCAAGTGGGAAGAGTCATGACAAAAACTTAGATTTAATAATTTTAATTGAGTTCCATTAACTCAATTTTTCACATTATTGTGAAAAGCTTTAAAAAAAAATATGTTTTCATTACAAAAAAAATAATAATAATTTTAAGAATGCTGACAGTTTTTACTTAGATGTGACATAAAGAAATCCAGTTGAAAAGGAAAATTATTATTTTTTGAATGAATCATACATTTTAAATTTATGTAGTATGGACTAACACACTGAAGGTCTTTTTACAGTGTAATCATCTCTGGGTTTATGCCTAAATATACTATACCTTAAACCAACATTCCAGTTTGGAACGTTGCTTCTGACCAACGTTGCTTCTGTCCAAAGCCTTGGTAGGATCCATGACTTCCTCCCTTTTCCAAGTGCTGTTCTAAGCCCTTGCAGTCATCCTCTGAGTTCAGACTTTGATGACATAAGCAAATGCAGTCCCGTGGGTCGCTAGACCTCGGGTGCATGGAGGATAAAAAAAAATAAATAAATAAAAAATTGCTTGCGTGCATCCAGAGGCTTTTATCTAATCATTTATGTCTAACTAAATTTAGGTTCACATGATAAAAGTATTTATCAATACGTATTTGCATGAAACATACTCCCATCATACATTAATAGCCGTATTTTCTTTTCCATTCTGTCTGCCATATCCTTGTTTTGGTCCGCTATGATTGATCGCAGCCAATTTGGCAAAGAATTTTGGCTTGTAGAGCACTGTGGGGGCCATACTGGAGCCGACTTCACTCAAGGCCGCATCAAGGGTGCACGGGGAGACACTTGTGAGCATCCTTCTGACCCCAAAAAACACAAATGGGTCACCCTACAGTCTCAAGGACTCCATGCATGTGTCGATGGGGCCTTTTGACAATTCACATATTTATCAAGAAAAGCAAGTTCGGTTTATGCTATACATGAAGTAGCAATTAAACCTGTCACGCCTGCACAGCGAACAAAAATGTTAGAAATAAGAAAGGCATATGTATGTTTGTAGATGTGCATGTGAGAAAGGATGAGAAAGAGAAAGGAGAGAAGTGCATGTATGTGTTCATGCCGGTTGGAGTGTTTTAGCTTTGGCTCAGCTCTCAGCTTGTTAAGCTGGACTGCCTGCTCATCTTGTCCCACCCACAGTCAAGATGCAGCCTCTCACCACTCTCATGTCTGTATATATGTTTCTACAGCACACATGCACACACTTATTTCACATGGGTTCTTGCGTGGTGTGTTTGCTGCTTTTCTCACATTCCATTTCTGAATTTTACATTTCTTTGCATAACTGGTGAGTGTGTATTCCTCCTCTCGTAGACATTCAATTTATTTTTCATTGCGTAACTCTCCTGCGATGTGTCATGAATGCCATTTATGTCTGATAATGGTAAAATAAACAGTGACGCTGCCTTGCCGTCTCCTCCAGGCACACTCCATGTGTAGTGTTTATTTGAACTATCTTCTTGGCCACTATAAAGGAAAATCATAAGGAGCTCTAATTACCTTAAATGGTCTAATATAAACACTAAAAATATACTCATTTCTTTTAGGAGAGAGGGATATAGAGGCAGAAAAAGAAATGAGCTGACAGGCGAACCATAAGAGATTCTCAGCAGCTCCAGTCTGACCACTGAGACTATAAAAAAGATTATATAAAGAATGAGATTTCCCAGAGGTCTGGCGTTTCCTAAAGAATCAACATCCGTTGGTCTAATCTGTGACCTCCATCACAATCACTCCTCCTCCTCCTCCTCCTCCTCCTCCTCTTCTTCCTCTCTTGCATCTGCTCATACCTGGAGATTTGGAGATTACATGCCATCAGCTTGAAAGCACGGGGACGACTGAATCAGACTGTAAGAATCCTAGTGGAGCTGATATTATAACAGGACAGCAGGCAGTAATAGTTCAAGGTAACTGGACTTGCTATTCAATCTTGAAGACATTTCACTACTGGTCCGAGTATAAGCCAAGTTTTTATTACCAAATTTCACAAAGCAAATCAGGGAGTCGGGTTATAAACAAGAAATTCAAATCTGATCCCAGAGAAGGAAATTTCCAGGGGTGGAAATACTACCCATTACCACTACCCATAGAAAATAGTTTAAATCATACCTTAGAATGAGATATTTTCTGACTAAACATCTTATCCAGCACATTTTGTGATGACCAGTAAACCCTGTTGTAATTGGTCAAAGACATAAGAATGGGCCAATCAGAGATGACCTTATAAAAGTGTTGTTTCATATACCGGTACGGTACTGTTGTTTGGTAGTCTTGTTCAACATCATGTTTTGTGCTTTATTAGTAAGAATCTTGAGATAAGATACAACATTACACAGAGCAGGACTGGAATGAAATTATTGGTGATTCAGACAAGGAAGAGGAGTCCAGAAAAGTTAATGTCAGCTAATGTCAGTTACGGTAATCAGCTGTTTACCGTTACCGGTACGTGGATTATTTTCAGAAAATCACAGGAATACTATGACAATACCCAGAAAAACAGGTAATTTGCTAAACAAATAAATTGATGGAACAACATGGGGGGGTTGGTTTATACACGGGTTTCTTTAAAAATCTAAATTCACAGATCAAAGTCAGGGGGTCGGCTTATACACGAGATCAGCTTATACTCGAGTATATACGGTAGCTTTTTCAATTCTGAGTCAGCGGTGGGCAGTAAACTGATATTTCTCCTCCTCCTGAGAGTCGTTAGTTGAGGGTCCTATCGGAGTCATGTGAGGTCAATAGTCACATGGCATGTGACAGTTCTTTCATGTGATTGTAAAGACTCTAAGGACTCTCACAGGAATGCTGTGTGACTAACGACCTTCGCCTGACCAAAGGAGTCACTTGGCCCACGGTGTGAACGACTTTCAGAGTATAAATGCTCGTTTCCTGCCCCACAATGGCTCATAACTGAAGAAGCGACCTTGATGGCAAAACGTCTTCAACACTCAACAGCAATTCCACTTGCCTTGCCTACTGATAACTATCCAATGACCTGGATGGCTGAGAACCTTCATATACGACACGACAGATTATCAATTTTAAGTGTTTGAGTCTGATGGAATGCAAGCTCATCACAGCTATGAAAGGCTGCATAATCTGCTCCGTACAGCTTTTTCGCTTTTAAAATTCAGCTTTGTTATGCAGCCTCTGTTGAAGGGAAACATTCAAGGCTGCACATAAGAAAAAAAAAGCTGAACTTGTCCAGACAGGCAGGGTTGTAACGTCAAACAAGTACAGCATATTCATGGCTGAACATACAGGTCTGACTCCTTAGCCAAAATAAGAAGAGACAGGAAGGTTTTCCCAAGGTTTTCCCACAGTTCACCTGTAATATCACGTTGCTGTACAGCGCCATAAAACGATCTGAAATATGTTTTTTTGTGCAGCAGATCGAGTTCCTAATTCAGAAAGAATAGCAGCACTATAAATAATTAATATCTGAGTGAATAGTTGAATTGTCTTGGAAAATTTTGTCTTCACAAAATTAATCCCCTTGTCATTTGAAATGGAGCAGCTCTGCAGCATAGATCAGGATTATGTCCAAAAAATATGCAACAGAAACAGCAAAGTGATGAAAATGTTCTTTCCGTAGAAGAATTTGGGTCGAGCAAAGTTGTAGATGAAGTGAACTACAGTGTCACAGCTGACACGAGAGATCAAGAGAAGTAGTTTAAGGGGAAATAAAAACACCTGTGGAGACAATTTATATACAAGGAGTGACTGATAAGTCCTGAGCCTAGAAGATCCAACTCAGGTATGTGCCAGTTAGCAGTTATTTTTCCAAGATAATCTCTTTCCATCTCAACAATGACAGTGGAGGGATTTTATCCCACTTTTAGAGGAGTCATTTTCTCCTTCACAGACGTAAGCATCAGTGGTAAACTAGTTCCATCTAAGGCCTTTTTTCATGTTTTGGAATAGCTGAAAGGCTGGGGAGATCAAATCAGAGTTTAAAGCCACAATCATAGATAGTAAGCCAGCCAGTACAAAGTGACTGCACTTTGGCACAGTTTTTTTTTTTTTTTTTTNTTTTTTTTTTTTTTTTTCATTGTGTACAACTCACAGATCCCTGAGTACCTCTGGAAGCTGTAGGTTATGTTTACTGAATAAATGCAGTTGATGTGCAAAAACATATAAGGAATTATATTACTTTCACAAAAAAATATTACAGTTATTGTTCATTTCCTCATGTCTCAGGTTGCAAACCATTGTAAGAGATGTGGGAAAATCCAGTTTTGTTACAAACAGGTTATACAAAAGGAAGACTGACCTTTCAAATAGCTGCTGGTAAACTGAGACAAAGCAGAAGGCCAAGATACCAAAGACTGCATAAAACAAAACAAAACTGGAAGAATAATACCCTTGTGAGATGAAACACTTTGTAAACAGGCATCAAGTTTTGTATCATCTTTAACAAAACTTTCCGCCAAATGCCTTGAAGTTTGCATTATTTTCCTAAACATTGAATATAAGAGAATTTGATCTGTATCACTCATTGCATACATTTTATGTCATGAGTTTCCTGATGCCATGCTGCTGATTTGTCTTGCTGTTTCCTCTTTGACAGTCATGAATTTGCATCAGTCTCTCTATTATGGACACATTTTTGACATGTTTGAGTTATAGTTTCAGTTTTCATAGAGATTTTTAAGTGGAAGACAAATAGATAAACCATTTCTTAGCTATAGTAGAACCTTCTGGAGCCTGCAGGGGCACTTTTGCTAAAATATGACATATTTAGAAGAACAAACAGTGTTACAGATATATGAATATTCTGATATTATGTCGCTATGAGAGCTGCCTGTCAACTTTTTGATTTGCACATTCCCTGATTGTCCTGGATCCAACCGTTTATGTCTTTTTGTGTAGTTGCTATATGAGAATTAGTGTAATATTACTTTTACAGCTATTTGCAGTGTCTCTAATTTTGTTTTGTTTGCACATGATTTCTCCATCTTCTGCTGATGGGAAGCTCTGCTGGAATCAGCAGAGCTGCAGCTTTCATGTGGATTCATGGTTTTAATGATGCTGCTCTTCATGGTACAATATTAGAATTTCATATCCAACAGATTGCTGTGATGACAGGAATAAATTTAAGCACTGGCTGTCTGCTGCTCATAAAAGAAGCATCACTCAGTTTACTTTTGTAGTTCTCCATAGTTACTAAAAGTCCAGATACAGTGGAGTATGAGTCTGATCGTGATAGACTGATGTTAGTGTTGCCTGTACTTTCCACAC
Source organism: Lucifuga dentata (assembly GCA_014773175.1). Classification (NCBI taxonomy): domain Eukaryota; kingdom Metazoa; phylum Chordata; class Actinopteri; order Ophidiiformes; family Bythitidae; genus Lucifuga; species Lucifuga dentata. The sequence continues at coordinate 12,959 of VXCM01001676.1, forward strand.
TGCAGCCATCTTCATCTGTATAATATGTGGAAAAGCAGCAGCTTTTGACAGCATCTTGGGCCCACCTGCCCTTAAGTCTTGCTCCTCCCCTTCCTGTTATTTCTTTCCTCTCTCTCACAATGACTAGTGGCACCCAAACCTCACTAATGTGGTTGAAACTCACTTGTCTTCTGTATGACAACACATCTGCTGTGTTTGCATAATAGTATTTTATAGCAGACGGTTTCCTAGAATGTAGGTAGCTGGATTTAGGGACTGTTTGAGAGGCTGAGCATTCCCTTTGATTTAAAATGGTAGAAAATCAGCATTTTAGCTTTAACGTAGTTGCAAAATATGAGTAATACTGAAGGCAGATGGTGGTGTTTAATTATGTTGGAAGTGCACTGAATATATATTGGTTAAACTTTAAGAATACAACAAAGGAAAATAAAATATTAAATAATCACTTTCACTTTTCACTCTACTACTGTACATCAACACCTAATAACTGAGGATAACTGAGAAGAGAAACTCATTAACCAGACACACGTAACCTTTGTCATGAAGTCAGCAGGTGTATGTTTGGTTGGTATGAAATCTGCATATTTGATTTTTTTGCTGCTTTGGCCTCACCTTTCTGACAGTCAGGCAGGAGTCAAAGAGAGGAAGCTAGTTTGAATAGTCACATTCATTCTAAAAGGGGAAGTGTTGATATTCAAACTGAAGATTTTCTATCTTCACGATCTTTGTCATCTGGCTGACTTTGTGTCCCACATAAACACATTTCCTTTGCATGTAAACGACCACTGAGGAGGCGTGTCCCTGTACGGGCAGCCATGCATTGTACCACCAGAGCTTTTTGTTATAAAGCTGTCATTGCTCCCCTTTGTGTTGTTACCAAGTGGACTGACAAAGAGATGATGAACAGAAGAGGTGCTGACAGAGGAAGCATCTGTCCATCATTAAAGGAGATCGGGGCAGGTCAGAGAACTCCTCATTCAAACACACACACACACATTCAGACAGTGCGAGAATCTCCCCTGGGATGATCAGGGATGGCTCCCCATCAGCCACTGCAACTCTGAGTAAGACAAGACTAATAAGAGATACTTCCTTATCAGGAACGGTAGCAGTTCATGTCAGGAGTGCAAATGGACCTTTGTGAGAGGCCCTGCGTACTGTCTTACAAGAGCATCGACACAACTATTACACTATGCAAATTGTAGGAGCCATGAATGAATTTAGAAGTGAATTAGAATGAATTACATTTTTGTGATAACGTTGTGGTACTTGGGATTGCATAGTCACGGTTATTTTTAGGATGATTTGAGTCAAGTAGGTATGGGTGGTATTGTAAATGATCTTAGTACTTCTTCATCCACAGTACAATGTGTGTTCCGTCCTACATAGGCCAAGCTCAATCTGTAGCTTTTTAAAGTACCTCTAATGTGATTTTCCAGTTTTAAATTTAAACTAGCTAGAATAGCAATTAACAAATCAGAAAGAGAAGCCAGCTTTCTGGCTACTGAGGCCTTGCAACACTTGTTTCACTCACTAAAAAGAAGAAACGGCTTACTATTTTTCACTCTGATGTAAAGCTTGTTGCATGGTGGCACATGCAGGGACAGAATGTAACGCAAACCTAATCCTAAATTCACTCACCTTCAGAATCTGAGTTTGTCAGCAGCTCCTGTTGCTCTATCTCATTTAGATCTCATATTATTGCTTTGTGCTTCACCTGCTCCTCTCTGTCCCCTCGTCCCTCCTCTACACCACCTATTTCCCAGGTCACCAATTGGTAATTGGAGCTGTCTGACAGGAAGTGACAGACTCTGTTGTTGTTGTGCTCTTTCTGTTGTCTGCTGTTCAGACTTGCGTTCATTGGTAATTTACATAAAAGCCCTTGGAGGGATGAACGACCCAGCACTTGATTTTTTTTAATGGCCTCGTCTATCCTCGGTGATGATCAGTTGAGAGAAATGATTGGAAGAGACAATGGACCAGTCGTGGAGCAGAACTGAGTACCGAGATTTGACTTCATGGAAGGAGTGTGTTTCTTGTATTTATCACTTCTCAATTAAATTTGTTTATTTCTCTGTAAGGAAATAGGCAGAGTCTTGATGCAGAGACATGAGAATAATCGATCATTTATTACGACAGCTGTAATGTCACATTAACGCCCAAAGTTCTAAGACTTCTGCACTTGTTGACAGCGTTTCATGCCGGAGTTAATTGGTGTAGATGACCTGTCAAACTGGTGGCCTGTGGCTATCGAGGAGGAGCTTTCAGAGGTTGATCATCACCGCTATTAATAGCCTAAGACAAGTTTCAGGAGTGAGTCCCAAATACAAAGTCCTTTAAATAATTTCATCCATCACCTGGGCGGGAGAATAACATGGCCATTTATTATTCAGTGTTGTCTTTATATAGCCAGAGGACAGTTCAGCGTTTTATATTACATTCACTAGAGCCTCCAGTATTTGTCTGGAATCTTAATCTATGCTAATGTTGATTTACGGCTCCATAATTCTGACAAGGAATTAAAACAGATCGAAAAGATGACTGGGAGATTTTCCAAAGACAGGTACATTTCTTCATGTTTCAGATTGGTTACTTCTATTAAATGAAGTACATTTCAATGTTAATGCACTCTGTACAAAGTCAGACTCATCTTTGTTGTTGCTGGGAACAGTTCTGTACATCTTTATGACATCAAGGAATTAGATTCTTCATTTATTTTATTCTAACTTAGAAGCTAAACAGTTCATATTCATGATTATTGATTGAACTATTCCAGTCGAAGTAAGTACTTTATGCAATTAAGTACTACATGTGGGTTTTGACAAAGATAGTAAGAGTGGCCAGAGAATAATAGAAGAGAAACATCAAACTAAATAATCAACTTTACCAGGTTTGGTAATACAATCTCTCTCCATTGGAAAATTATTCATGCTTTAACGCAGAACCGAAGAGCATGTACTGTAAGTGGTCTGTCAATGGTTTTCACAAATGTTTTTCTTCAAATATATGATGTTCATTTCTCTTTTACTCATGTGCTTAGGTGCATCTTTGTGCCTCCTCTATTAACTAACCATGTAAAAAGTGTTTGAGGGCTGTTTTTCAGTGATTTAACATGATCAGGGAGATTCAGAGACCCGCTGATTTGGCTGTGGGTTGAGCTCTGAGGCACAGATGCAAAAATCATGTGACATATCATGTTGTTTTGTTGGTTTGTTTGTTTGATATTTTTAAATTTTTTATTTATTTATTTATTTATTTTTAGCAAAATTACTCAAAAGGTTGTGATTTGATTTGGATGAAGAAGGGTGGAGTGTGGCTCTTGGAAGAACCCAGAAAATTTTGCCATGAATCTGGATCCAGGAATTTTGTAAAATGATTTCTTAAAATTGCAAGATAGGGATTTTTTCAGTATTTTTGTGGATACTTTTATCAAAGGTAATACATCAATCTCAGTTTCAAAAATCTGGAATATTTATCCCATGACAGACTATCAATAGGTGCAACAGATGGACAATTACATGTAATTGCTGTAGAATAACAAATAGGATAGAAACGTGGAATACTAATGTACCATTAATGTGTAGCTGAAACGATGCTGATTTAGCAGCATGCAAACGGTTTTGCTCTATCTTTATTGGTTATAGAGATAGATACAGAAAAATATCATGTTTACTATAGTTGTTTATTTCTCTTTAGGCCAGTACACTATAAGAACAACCTAAATTTTAGCCCTATGATAGGCTGGTGACCCCCNCCCCCCAGTCCTGAATAGGATAAGCGGGTATGGATGATGGATGGATGAATGGATGGATAGTGTGCTGTACATCAAGAATAACTACAATCTTTTTCAGTATTGATTACTCTGTTTGCTATTTTTCAATTTGTTTACTGTATAAAATGTCAAAATTACAAGTTACCAGAACCAAAAGTTAATGTCTTTAAGTTGCTTACTTTGTCTGACCAGCAGTCAGAAAACCAAAAAGATATTCAGTGTACAATGATATATATATATGTATATATATATGTAAAAATCAAATCCCAACATACAGCAGCGCAAGAAGCTCTTTCCAGAAAATGTTTGACATTTTTTCATGATGAGTGAAAGTGATCTGTTATTTTGGGTATAGATGATAAATAATAAACAGTGTTTCCTCTGTTTAAATTTCCAGGATCTCCTCTGTTTATGTGTCTGGGACTCAGCACAGGCCTGCACTCTGCTACACACATCATCTACACACATCATCCACACACATCATCCACACACATCATCACCGACTCGGGAAATCGCTTCATACACGGCGTCAGATTCCATTACAGGCTGACTGACAGGATGAGACAGTCATTGCATGATGTCTTATCCTGCCCCAAATGACTGAGTAGCCTCTCTCTCTCTCTCTCTCTCTCTCTCTCTCTCTCTCTCTCTGTACTTGCGTTTTCAAAATAGAAGTGTTGGCTTTGCTAAGACTGGAAAATTAATTGTGACAGCTGCAGAAAGTGGCCTGCCAAAGGTTGTGCTGTTAAATCGCATCATACGCAAACATCACCGCAGATCAGGACTGATACTTTAAATCTGATGAACTCACATGGTTTATTTAAGAGGCACTAGTGACAGGCAGACTAATAAAAGCCTCACTTAAAGAGCTCTATTAAAGTTACTGACATTAATATCTACTTTGAGCTAAAGGCAACGACGCTGGTTTCCCATAGTACACCGTATGGATTTAAATTGTAAACCTGTAAGTGTCAAACAGTCCACGTGATGTTATTCAGAGTCAGATAAAGGGAGACTCCACTGATTTTCCATATTAAACTCACTTTATTGGTCATGGGGAGCACTATGTGAAAACAACTGAAAAAAGGCTTTTTGTTGCAATAGAGGGCACTGTGGAAAGTCATGGAAACTGATCCTTATGACATCACAATGGTTACTTCCTGTTGATGCAAGTGAAAACTGGTATTAAACCATTAAAATTCTTCATAACTTTTATCCTTGCAATTCATTCTTATCTAAATTTACAGAGATTTTACCAGATCATTCTCCTGGTGGTTCAGAAAATGAATCAGTATGGCATCTGTTTTTTAGATGCCCCTGTTCTTTCTCATTCTGGACTGAGATCTCTTTACTGATTTTTACCCCTTTTAGTAAATTATTGGACATAAAAGAAGAAATGGTCCTGCTTCTATCATGTAACTCTGGCTGTGCTCTTTTAGATAATGCTGTTATAGTCCTATGTTTGGGCAAATACCATATCCACAAATCCAGAGTGACGTCATCTAAACCTAATTTTCATTTATTTTGCTCAGACATAAAAGATTTTGTTAATTCCTTGATTAACTTAACAAGAAACAAGAAAGTCTTTAAAACATCCCTAATCTTAAATAAGATTACATTATCTATTAAGAATAGAAAGGCTCTTATTATTTAGATTATGATTTGCATCCTGTTTTCCCTAAGGAGACTTTTTTTTCTCTTTTTCTCAAATGTTTCCATCATCCCTTGTACTTATTTCATTGTATGTTACTCTTTGTTGTTTGTTGTCAATGTTTTTTATATGATTTATTTATTTAAAAAAAAAAAAAGTGTGAAAACTGGTGGTATTTTCAGAAGTTCATGGTTTTGTCCAGTTCAGACTAGGTTCATTTCTTCCTGTAGCACGGTTCATTTTGGGCAGGTCTGAACACTGATCAGACAAATTATGGAGTCATTCATTTAGGCTGTGAACATGATCAAAATAGTTTTGAACCAACCACAAGGCAATCTATTGATCTACAAATGGAGAGGGTGAGGTCACATGTTTAACGTTAACCTACAACTTTCATTAGCCATAGAAAGTCAAACGGATGCTGTAAGAAAAGGTCAAAATGCATCAAGCTCACCTGACATGTTTTCAGATCAGCATGTTGACATTAGCATGTCATATGCTAGAACTTTTTAATGAGTTCAACCCCTTAACTTTTAGGAGTGGCTATAGTTTTCAAAATTGTACCTTTGAAATAACCCTTGTGAAGTTATAATGATCAGCTTTATAGCCAAAAATTACTTTATACATCTTTCTTTTTTTTTTTTACATACTTAATAGTATTCTCCATTACCAATAAACTGAGTCCCCCTTTAAGGATGCAACCTGACAATTATTTAGACATCTTGAATTGCAAAATAAGCCTTTTGGTTAAACAAAGTTATGCATGCACAGCCATCACATACAGTCACAACACTGCACACAAAACTCAGACAATGACTGTATGTCTTCAGTTTGTTTATCATGTGATGAATGCCTGGCAAGGACACGATAATATATTTACTGATGGAATCCAGTAACACAAAATGTTGTCCTCACCGAAGGACATAAATGGAAAAACAGTTTCCAGTCTAAGTTCTTACTTAGAAGCATACTGTTTCTGGATTTACAGGAATTCAAATAAAATATAAGAAGTACAGCTACCCTACATTTCCTTATTAAAGGTCTCTGTGAGAATATTGGTGTAATCAGTCATAAAGACCAAAAACATCTCCTGGTGCAAATATTGGTTAAATGCCTCTTTAGACAAAGGTTTTTGCCTCATTAGAAACAGAAATCATCATCTAGCGGTCTTTCTAAACAATTTTCCCATGAGAATGAAGTGGGGCACTGCAGTGGAGAGGATGTAATGTCCTCAACATAAAGTGCAAATCAAGCTTCTCCTGACTAATGAGCTGGCAGCAAATAGGGAACAGCAGCCCTGATAGGAAACTGACCTCAAAATGGAGCATCAGATGCCCTAACAATGGAAAACCAATGCACATAAAAGAAAATAGAAAAGTTAAAAGGGACGAATGAGTTCTCCTTTCAAAAATAAAGCCAGTGCAACCAGTACAATAACTTGTGTCAATAAATTATAGCAAATTAAAGCTGCAAAACATTAATAATATTTAAAGTAAAAAACTTCACTGTTAGGCAAACATGCTCCTGGCCTCAACAATGCATCCTGACTGTCACCAGGATTTGGAAAATCTGTTTGATTTCCAAAACAACCTCAGAAATAGCTCCAGTACATCGATAAACTGAGGCATGTTCCAGCTGTGGCCCCCTGAATCATTCAGGAGTTCACCCTGCTCCCCTCCAAAGGACAAATAATAATAACTATACAACAGGTTAAACCTCAAAAAGTTAGTCTTCAGTTATACCTGAGTCTGAGATGGAATACCAATCATCTGGACCACTGTCTCATTTGTTTTGTATGTAATAGGTTTGTTGGATGCTAATATATCCTCTTAAAGGTAAATACTGCATGTTTAATATTAATATTAAAGGCCTGTGCTGCTCTTTAAAACACCACTATGGAAGTGTGTGTGTAAAGGACAGTTTTGTTGGCAGTAAAATTGTGTAAAAATCATGCAGTCCTGCCATGACATAAACCATTTCTCCTTTCATCCTGAGGCTGACGGGCTGCGTGGCACCCATCTGTGCTAGATGGCGAAATGATGACTTTCTCACAGATGTGCAGGGCCCCAGAATGAGAAGCGGGGAAGGAGAGAGGGAAAACAGGGGAGAGGTTTATTAATGGAGAGGCTGGGTGGGTGGGGTAGAGTCGCCACTTGGGCCGCTTGTCAGGTACAGCTGCCACAGACAAAGGTTGACTCACTTCGCATCTCCTTGATTCAAAGTCAATGGCAGCAGCAGCTGTTTGTCCAAAACCCTTAGCTTTGTAGCTCTGTCAGCAGAGCCACGGAGATCTTTTTCATATCAAACGAACAAGCTGCATTATTTGACATCAAAACAGACAGAAAGTGGTAACGCAACACAGAGCAAATCAGATGTTGTGGAGGCGCAGTGGGTTTGTGATGCATCACATGTGAGAAGGAGGGAAATATCTTTTTCATGCTTGGGAGGCCATGGCTCATTTCCCTAATGCAAATGAAAGCTGCAAGCAAAATGGAACGCAAATGCTACTGGAAGCTGATGGTGCTGCTGTGGAAAATGTTGTGACTGGCACTGAGACCAGCACAGTCCCCCAGTGTGTACCACTCAAGGAGAGGAGGGGGTGTCAGGGTGGGATTTCCTTTTCATAAGAGCTTTGGAATTGAGGGGTTCACTCAAAGTAATCATGACCATAACGGCAAAGGCATTAGTTCTAACTTGACATTCAGATATAAGTTGAGAATCTAATGCTGAATACTAATAATCTCACTGTGTGTGAGTAGGCATGTGTGGTTGCAAAATGTCTGCCGTGGATTTTTAAATAGAAATCTCAGGATCTGACTCCTGATGCAAACGAGGCAAAGATGAAGATAGAGACTTTGAACTTGCTGAAAGACAGCAAGGGGGCACTTGTTGGGTCTTAGCACGCAAGATGTTTATGTAGCCAGCTACGTCCCTCTAGTCAGCCATTCTGGAAGTTATGTAAGCTCTGGTTATAAATATACATTTTTAGCCGTGAGAGAAGAGGCCAGCTGTGAATGAGGACAGAATTGGAGCATCTTGTTCCTTTTATACTTTATACCAGAAGAGGTCCCAGTCCAGCACCTATGATCTCAAACAGCAGACCCATTTCAGTGCCTTTGTGCTGTGAGGAGTGTTTGCTGCAGCCTTACACTCAGATAAAGCCATGATCGGAAATCTGGAACATCAGTTTCCTTGCTTGACTTTAGTTGTGAATGAGCAGATTCATTAAACTTCTGCTCATTTTGTGCATCAATAAACCAATACTTTTCCCTCTAAAATACTCCTAATTCAAAAATTATATTGCATTGTAAACATTAGGGCTGCATTTCCATTATTGATTAATCTATTGATTTTTTCAATTAAGCAAAGAGTCATTTAGTCTAACAAATAATGATAAGTAGCTATTATTCACAGAGTCAAAGTTGCCATTTTAAATTACACAATTATGTCAACAATAAAAAACCCAAATGTATAAAACAGAAAAACAGCAAATGTAAGTTTTTCTATCAATCTAGTCAATCAATTAGTATCATGTAAACATAATTTAAATGTGGTAAATTAGCTAACAGGGTGGAAAAGTCATGTTTTATTCCCTGACATTCTGATTCCAGGTCGTCCTCTACCAGGATGAGCCAGGTTCAAGCTCTGGGTTGGCATAGATCCGTAAATCTGGGGTATTTGATCTTGACCTCAGGACTCACAGGCTATTTCTCAATACCGAAATTGCCAAAAATGGACGTGAGAAGGATTTTGTTGCCAAGTCTCCTTGAGAGATTCGTCTGGCACGATTACAAGGACAGAGAACACAACTGAGATGATATGTACAGATGTGTTTGAGCAACACTTAGACTTCAGTGATAAGCAAAACTAACATTATCTGCTCAATATCTGATGAAATTACACTGCTGGATTTTCAACGTGAACACATATTCAAAACCTGGAATAAATCAATATGGGACTGAAACACAATTTAAGCCTGGCCTACATCAAAAGACCAGTCTAATATTTTTGACCACAGTTTTTATATAAATTGCATTAGAAATGGCCAAGTGGGTTCCAGTTTTATTGTTTGATGTTCTTTCGTTGTTGCTCATGAGTGCATGGGGATCATGTTTTTTGTTAAATGTGTGCATGTCCCTTTCTTTTAGCCCAGAGCTGTGTTCACACCAATGTAACCTTCAAGGCAAACAACATCAGATCTGACTAAAATAAAAAATCTGAATTGAACATGCAAGGACACAGCAATTTTTATGTTTAAGCCCAACGAATACAACCTACATACATGTTAGGTTACTGGCAACCAATTTCCAAAACATAAAAACGTATTTAAGTTTTTCTATTATTTTCTCAAATCCCCTAATCTTTCAAAATCAAATGTTCTGGTGATGCATCCACCTTCAAACACTTATGCACGATTGTCGTTCTAAGTTCTTAGTAAAAGATGTCTTCTCTTGGGACTATATTTCCTGTATGGTCCTTTAAACGACCATACTGGCCATTTTGCATGTTTGAGCCTAATATATTCAATTTTCATACACGTAACGTTACTGACAATCATTTCCCAAAGCATACTACTGGAACAGTGAATTCAAATATTTTTCCTACCTTCCAGACCGCCAGTTGTTTCAGTTCATTCTGGTACGCTATTAAAATCAACTTGTTGATACTTGAAACATTCTTGGGATAGNTTTCAGTTCATTCTGGTACGCTATTAAAATCAACTTGTTGATACTTGAAACATTCTTGGGATAGGGAATCCATCATCACTAAAGACATATATTCAGGGTTTTTTTTGTTTTTTCAAAGTTATGCAATTTTAGGCACAATAAAAAGCGCGGGGTGATCTGAAAATGCTTTCTGTTGTCAGTTCTTCACTGCAGCACTGAATGCACCACGAGGAAGCATTTTCAGATCACTCCGTGCTTTTTATTGAGCTTAAATGCTAAAGTTATGCAATTTCGAAAAAAAAAACTAACCTGTTGACATGATGGATTACCTATCCCAAGAACATTTCAACTATCAACAAGTTGATTTTAATAGTGTACCAGAATGAACTGAAATCTATGGTGGTCTGGAAGATAGAAAAAAATAATTCACCGTTAGTAGTATGCTTTTGGAAATGATTGTCAGTAACGTTACGTGTATGAATTGAACATATTAGACTCAAACATGCAAAATGAACGGTATGGTCCTTTAAGGCCTGTAACTGAACGAAGCTCATGAAACCAACACCAGACCATTGTTCCTCCTCTAGTGCACCATAAATTAGAAGGGCTGTCCACATACTTTTGGCCGTGTAGTGAGTCTCTCTGGATCCAGAAATTAAATAATAACTTTCAACATTTCTTCTGCCGTTGTAAAGAAATACTGTATGTTTGTATCATAGCAGGATGAAGCAGCTCAAAGCGCTCAGGTACGCGCAGCCAATGGGCGCGCAGGAGGGAGTGCTCAGAGAGAGGCGCTCCGCCCAGGCGCGCGCGCACACACGCGCACGCACACAGCACACCTTCAGATGGAGATGAAGTAGCAGCAGCAGGCGATCAACAGAGCAACAACAGAGTCTCTATCAGGACCCGGAGCTTTGCTTTCAGGGGGGACAGGTGACAGCGCAGACCGAGCTACACTCCGCCGTCGGTGGAATCTACGGCTGTTGAATCCCCCGCACACCCTCCCGCCGCCACAATACATGTTCCTCAACTACATGCATTTCAATCTGATCTTCTAAAACCCGCTCAAGCAAGATGGAAAATGCGCACACTAAATCGGCGACTGAAGTTTTAGACAACTTCGGTGTGAACGAGAACACTGGGTTGACCCCGGAGAAAGTCAAAGCCAATTTGGAGAAATATGGACCAAACGGTGAGTAGTTTTGTGTATTTTCCCTCGGGCAGTTTCGATCAGTTTGAAGCCGGTGCGTGACCTGTCCAGACTATCGATTAATTCACCAGGAAATACGGCGACTTCCAGGCTGCTGCAATTAGTGCGTTGGCAAAACATGAAGCGGATTCCCTGTGGCTCACAGTCCGTGGAAATGTAAGCTGGCGATCCACTGATGCACAGTGTATGGAAACATTCAGCGCACATCTCACTGGTTAAAGTTGTCGGTACCATATGACATCACATGTAAACAGAAAAAAAAATACTCAATCTCATTAATTAACCACAATAATAGAAGATGAAGGAGTTCTTAATACAGCTTGTCGTTGAGATTTGCCCACCGGCATTAGGAATCTTTATTGCCGTTTAAAATAACCTGCAGCAATCCCTGATAAAGTATTGATTGATTTGTGTTATGAATGTAGCTTCACGTGCTGGAGTGTGTGTGGAAAAAAAAAAAAAAANGGAAAAAAAAAAAAAAGAGGCACACACACATTCTCATCCCTGGCTGTCATGCATGCATCAGGAAGTGCATGCAGGCAGGCTTCTGTGGGGGAAGAAGATGGTGAAGATAAAAGAAAATCTTGAACAACCAGTTTTTACTTTCAACAGTTGTGTTGCACATGGTCTGTACTTCTCAGTTCAAGTTACATGATCTCACCAGGAAGAGATATTTATGGAAGTTGAAAAGAGAAATGATGCAGAGTGATGGCACCAGTTTTCCATTCATTACATGTTTTTTTGAGGAGGAGGGTATTGATGATGTGGATTATGCAGTAGATTCCTGTTAATCATCTTCCTCAGGTTGAGTTTGGACTTGACAAACACCCCCCCCCCCNCCCCCCCCCCCCCCCCCCGTCATTTGCATGTGTGGTGAAGCTGTGGAGCAGAGTGGCATATTGTGCCAGGCTAACAGTAGCCCTTTTGTTACAACCACCAACTCCACACAGGGGCTCATGGTGACTTCATGGAAAAAGCAACGTCTTGCCACAGATAGCATCTCTTTCGCTTTCAGCTGTGAACTTCCTGTCTGTGTGAGCGCGTACAGATAAATGGTGGAGGGAGGCAATACCCTTAATACCCTTTACTTCACTGTCTGCATTACCCGTTGCCAAAAAGGGAAAAGAATAATCAAAAGAACAATCACTAAAACATAAAAATTGCCTTGGGTTTGTTTAGTGTTTTAAGTTCGTGTCATTGCTGTGTGATGTACAGCTGCTTCTTCCTGCTCAGAAACCACACACTGTGGAGTTAAAGGACAATACTGACGATTTTGCATGTTTGAACCCTGTATATACAACTGGTATACATGTTTCGATACTGACAACCATTTCTCAAAAAATACAATTGGAGCAGTAAATTTTACATTTTTTTTCCTTCCTTCCAGACTACCATTAATTTCAGTTCATTCCAGTATAGAATAGAGACTTGAAATGCACTTGAGATAAGTAATCCATCACAGGGAGTCAAAGTAACTTTAACTAGTCCAACACAGAGCTGCATGGAAGACAATGTATGTCTCCACCAGAGAATATAGTCCCTGGAGACGACAGCTTTTACAGAGAAATTAAAGCAACCATTCCTTTTAGTCAGGTGTATCACTTGAACATTTGATTTTGAAAGATTAGGGGACTTGGCAAAATGACAGAGAAATTTAAAATATGGTTTTATTTTGGAAATTGGTTGTCAGTAATGTAACATGTATGCGGGTAGCATTTATTGGGCTTAAACATGCAAAATTGCCAGTGTGGTCCTTTAAATGAAAGGTCTTTGTGGTATGATTACCTCACTCCTGCTGACATGTGTGCCCTGTAGTATTTCTCTCTGCAGTATGGTGGTGAGCAGGATGTCATTACCAGCAGGATCATTAACCCAAACCAACACGTCCACAGACATCATCTCCACAGTGTGATGGGGCTCACAGTGGATCAGCCACTGTCTGTCTCAGTTTAGACACGAGAGGGTGAATGGGAGGTAAAATCGATGTGAACCTCTGTCTTTACACCATTCCGAGTGTGTGTAGGAGTAGTATGAGCACAGACATACTAGGAGATGATGTGACATGCTGCTCTCTGACTCTGATGTAACACTGGGGGGAGTTTTACACCCTCATCTATCTCTGGAACTCTGGGATGGATGAGGGAGTTTAGTGGCTGATGTGGTGTGGGTCAGGACAGTGGAGAGTTGGAGGCGGCTGTTATGCTTTCCACCAACACAGACCATTTCAGAACTGACACTTTCAGTAAAACTTTTCTGAGCTATGTCCTGTGTTTTACATTAGCAACCTCCTCCAATAAAATATGAACAAGCATTTAATTGAATTCAGAAACGAGACTTTGTCTTGTATCACTGCCTCCATAGATAATTTAGAAATTGACAGCGTGCATTTATCCAGACTTAAAGCTCCCATTTAATCATATTATTACAAGTCGTTTTGATTGATTTCTACTTTGAAGGTTTCATAAAGCAGCAGTTTTTATTTTTTTGACCTTGATCTTTATGGTATTGAACATATATTTGTTGTTGTGATGATCATCTGGAATATGTTTATATGAAAGATCACAATTTCAAATAATACTTTTCTGTGCCATAACTAAAGCCATCTGCATGGTGTCTAGGCTTCTTAGCTTTATGTCAGCAGCACTTTCATGTCCTGGAGCAGAGAAACTATCTGCTGCCTTTCTCAGACGACGGAAAATTAGCTTTCGCCGGCGCATCTGGACAGCCTTTTCTACAAAGCAGTTAGTGCTGCAGGAAGGAGGCGGCTGACCTTTTATTCACATGTTCCATTTATGGTCCATTCTCAGCTGCCTTATTTGTTACTTCATGCCTGCCCCCCCCCAAAAAAAAAAAAAAAAANAAAAAAAAAAAAAAAACGCGTACAAACGCACATGTACACAAGGATCTACACGCACACCCGCACAAGGATCTACAGTAGTTAATTCAGAGATGCAAGCATTTAAATGGAAAAAGACAATTTCTCTTTCATTGTGCTGTTGAAATTATTGTTGTGATGTAGTGAAGGAAGTCAAAGGCCTTTTTCTGTCTTTCTCTGTCCTTGTGTGTGTGTGTGTGTGTGTGTAGATGTGGGTGCAGAAAGAATGTTTGTGCTGTTAGAGCTTGTGGTGCTTCATGATTGTGTCCTGTGCACTCACAACCTCAATTTCAAAGGGACAGTGTCAATTTTTAGAAGGTCTTAATACAAGGGCATATCTGTGAGCAATCAACTCATGTGTGTGAAGGGTGTGTGTGTGTGAAAACTGCACTGGGTAGAGAAGCTGTCACAAAGTTGCTGGAGTTTCTAGTGATGATGAGCTGGTTTCACAAAAGCCCCTAATTTATTGATTGCTCCTTAAAATTCAAGAGATTTTTGTTCTTTATAATGTCACAAATTATTCTTTTAAAGTTGAAGTTGTCAGATTGCAGCATTGACGTGCTAAATGATCTCCAACTTAAAAGGCATTATTCATCAAAACACGTGAGATTACTCATTCAATTACTTTCCGATGCTGGAGAGTCGTGAAAATATGTTGAGGTTGTAAAATGTAGCGTGACACTCCCTTCAGGAGAAACAGATTATAATTGCGCAATATATTCAGGTTAAACAGCCTAGAAATACATGTGACTATCATCATAGTACAGCATCCAATGTAAAATTCATATGTTGATTTATAAGCATTATTTACGCTGAATATGACACTATAGTTTTGTGGAAATGTACAGTAAAATCTACATCATTTACTCATTTCACTATTTGGTTGTTAAAACATACTGTTAAGTACAGTTTTAGTCATCGTGTAATTTAAATTTTTGTTACTGATTATATTATATGAAGTGTAATTGTGCTTTAGCAGAAATACAGCAGCCTTTGTCTTCTTTAGAGTTTTAGCAGGAATCTAAATGGTTTATTGTTTTCTGTCAGTGATGCATCTTAAACATGTCTGAAGTTGTTTCTTGTGATCATTGGGTGACACTGAAAAATTATGCAATCTTACTCTACTGTCCTCATGGTTGACTGCCACGAATAATAGTTACGACTTCCTCTCGTGGGATCACACACAGTGTTGTGTCTCTTCCTGTTCTGCAACATGACTTAAAAGCAGGCTGCACACCTCTTTCAGTCTGACTTACACACTCCTTCATTTGAACTACGAAGGGAACGCTGCTGTTTCCTGCTTCTCCTTCAACCTCGCACGCTCGTGTTCGCGCATTACAGCACACACACTCCTCAATCCAGGCTTTTTTGTAATTCTCCTTTACCATCAATTATTCAGAAAATTGTTTAGTTGAGAGTTCAGTTCTGGTAGTTCTGAAGGCTGAAGAGTGTTAAGTTGAAGAAAAGTAATTTGAAGTCCTTGGGGTGTTGAGTCACTTTCCTGTTTAGTGGGCTCTACGTGCGCAAGCCCAGCCGCCTTCAAACAACCCGTGAGCCTGTTGGAGCTTGTCACTTATCTTGGCTTCTTATCTCCCACCTCTGCAGCTGTCAGTCACCATCAAGCCCTTATGGAGAGATGATGTTGAGTCACCTCAGCCTTGACGCTTGGCTACAACAAGGTTGAGCTGACTGGGAAGATATGCACTGAAAGGTGTTTGTGTTTCGTGCGTGCGTGCGTGTGTGCGTGTGTTCTCAGAGCATATGCTGTGCAGTATGTAGCTGCCTTCAGAATATACCGTGCAGTAAACACAGGGTCATCTCCTGAGCCGTTGTGTGCTGCCTGATGAGCTGTATGCAAAGAAACTCCCCTTGCTCTTTTATGTGTGAACAAACAGGTAAATAGTCAAAGTCACATGTTTGAAACTGGTGACAACATAATACTTCAACAGCATAAAAGAAAAAACAACTGACTATGAAAACAGCAAAAAGTGGTCCTCACTTGTTTTTAGCTAATTGGTCAAATGATAGTATATACCTCATGGTTTTATATCCACATCGTGATACTTTTACTTGGGAAATAACATATTTCTGCTGTTTATATTACACTACTACACTAGTAGATGTAGATTAAGATAAACATTTAAGTAAGTAATACAGTCACAAAAATTTTCCACAGCCTTTCTATTACATAAAACCTGCAGTTAAATGCCAGCATGAAGCAGATCTGAAGCAGGTTTTTGGGAATCTAACCACTTGCAAAACCGGATAACAGCTACTTAAAAATCATGTTTTTATTGTACATTCCAGGTATCATATCAATCAAACTGGTGTTGGGTTAAAATAAAATAAAATAAATAAACAAAACAAGTAACATCCAGTCCGATTGATATTACCTGGATTGGGAAAAAACATGATGTTTAAACTTTAGTTAAAACTCTTCAGATTTATTCTTATGCAAATTTGAGACACCTCAAGATAATTTTTGCACTTTTACAGTTTAGCTGCATATTGTACCCCACCCTAAAATTCTGTTACATGTAGAAATTCTTCAAAGAAGAAAAATTGAAATGCTGTTAAAACTTTAAAAAAGCACTATATTAAAACATACTGTCCGATGAATGAATCTTTATAAGAAAAATATTTCAGCTATTTATACTTATTAAATCCAAATAATTCTGTATAAATAGAAGAGAAATAGGAAGCTGAAATGAACTGAAACTAGCCCTAGAACTTTCTGTTTGGGAGATTTCAAATGAAAGCACTGATAAGACACATTTGGATGCCTCAGATAATGGCAAAATTGGCTTCAATTAAGTCAAACAAATACCACAAGAAATTTGGAACACAAATTGGAAGTCATATCGTGGTCATGCCTTAAGCAAAATGTCTTTTAGAAGGAGGCGTTTATGCAAAAAAAGAAATGTATCATTATGATGTCCGTCAAGATCCAAAAGAAACTCTCCTAGGAGTAATACAAGCAGAATGTGAGGGAAGAGATGAAATCTATTTGCTACTACTAATACTCTCAGTGGCAACCACTAGTGTAGGTATATTACATTTTAGGGAGTCAAACCAGATAAAAGTTATAATAAAACAGAATAAGATAAAATATATGGAAGCTAAAAGTATAGAAAAGATGGAACAAATACTATTTTGAATAATATGTTGATTTACAGAGAATTGTGTGATTAATGCAATTATGTGATATAGTTTTTTTTAAAAGCTTTATAGCCTTCTGGAACCTGCCCCCTCAACCGTCTTTAGTGTCTTTTTAATCTAAGTGTCATTTAATGTGGTTTGTTGTCCTTTATTTTACTTTCTACATACACTACAGGCCAGAAGTTTGAGGCCACCCCCAGATTAAAAAAAAAACCATCAATACTGTTTGTTTCACAATTTATTGCACATGAAATGACAAACATATATAAAATAAATGTAACTAATGTTTTCAAGAAGAATTTGTCAACAAGAGCACATTATGTAGCCACTATGGCCTTAAGAAATGATTTTTAATGAAGGCAACTCCCTTGCCCAAACTCCCTTGCTTATGTGTTTTAACATTCTATGCAATAGCTGCTGTCTGCCTTCTCCCAGATCATTTTGTGATTAACTTGGTATAGTCTGGTCATGCTAAATCTGGGGGTGGTCTCAAACTTTTGGCCTGTAGTGTACACTTTTAAAAATATAATCAGCTGTGTATGATGGCAGTTGGAATGTGAGTAAAACAAAAACATAGCAGAAACCGAAATAAAATTAAGCCAGAATGTCAGTGTAAGATGTCAAGCTGCTAAGCATTTAATATACATTTTCCACAGTGAACAGTTTTAAAACCATTCCATAAAATTTCCATCATTTGATTCTTTCATGAGAAATGACCTCAATTTCTGCTGGGTTTGATCAGTAAAGTAGTACTGTATCAGTCATTTGATTGGATGGACTTGTCGCTCTGGTTTCTAAACCTAGAATGATCCCTATAAATAGCCTGGTGTCAACACAGATATTTTAGTCTCACGTTTAGGGAATTGCAGATTATTTTACACAGCATTCAGCTTCTTCGTTGTCTACTGGGTAGCTTCTGCCATCCTATTGCCTTTTGGGATGCTTGAAAAGTAGTTCTTCAAGCTATGACCTCAAAGAGGAAGCGTTGAGCCTTGACACGATATCAGCTCAATCCTAATCGCCTATGCATGTCCTCCTGTGTTGACAGTCCCCTTCCTTTTCCTCTGTAACTTGCCAGTCGACCTCATTGTTTACTGTGCACAAGACTGTTTTAGTTTAGATTGTTTAAGCCATAAACTGACTATCAGATGATTTTTTTTTTTTTTTTTTTTTGCTGTTTATGAAACATTATAATGCAGTAAAACAACTAAAATACTATGGGAGAGTCACTCACATGCACTGGTAGGTGTCCTACATAGTGACTTTGGGAGACTGTTTATGAGGGAGGTGGTGTAATTTGCCTGCATGTGCACTATCTTGTGCTACATAAGGAGGAAAAATGCATTCTGGTTTCCTCTCATCACGTCATGATGACTCTGGTCAGTAACAGTCCCTCCAATGGGCAGCTGCAGCAGCAGCTGAGGTGAATCTCATGCCATTTGCTGTCGTGATTACTAGAAACGATAAAATCTTCACCTTGAAATGGAAATAGATAGAGATGAGTTACATATCTGTGCACCATTGCCATTTTCTGTGTCTTCAGCAGTGGCAGAAGTAAAGGCTGACCAGTTGATCAAATATAGCTGCTTGAATGATATTCATATTATAATAATATGCATGAGTTGGACAGACCACATCCCTTCTTATGCAGGAAAATGTAATTTTCTTCCCTCACTGAAAATCAAACACTTTTTCCTTCTGTAGTCCAGGATATGTAATGCTAAACCATTTCAGCTGTAGTCTGCCACTGTGGCTTCAGATTCACTCTGTTGCTGTGAATTTGGATGAGCTTTATTTGCCTTAAAGGTTTATACTTTCCAAATGTTTTAAAGGGTATTAAAATTTTAATTAAAGAGTATTACACAGGAAATTAATTCAAAAATTATGCTCTTCAGTAAATAAAGCATGAATTCCTTACAAATGCTTTATAAGTCATTATAACATGATTACATAATCTGTAAATGGTCTCTAAGCACAATGTAGTTATTCATAGCATTCTATTTTAAGTGCTGTTAACAACTAATTTTATTTTATAATAAAATTTATTGTATTGTTTGTTTAAACAATTGTGTTGAATTAAATTAAAGCGGCATTCATTGATTTTTGACCATGAGAGGGTAGAAAAGCAGTAAATAAATAAATAAATAATCAATAAATAAATAAAGTTTATTTATCGATACAGAGTCTTGTCTTAATATTGTGTTATAAGGTTGTTGTGGCTAACATTTTAGCAAAATGACTACTTACTTTAGCAGTAGACACAGTGCAACATTAGCAACCTTTTTGTGTCATATTTCTGATGAATGTACTGTAAGTCTGATATAAACTTTGCTTTTAGTTCTGTTTTGGTCTCCACCAGCTCCTGAGTAAAATAGTTGGGCTTCTACGCTTTCTTCATCAGTTTGTTATTAATTCTGTCTGTGTGTTGATTGGTGTGGGACAGGTCAGTCAGCTTATTGTAGGGTTTTTTTTTTTTAAATAGAAACCGCTGCTGNTGGTGTGGGACAGGTCAGTCAGCTTATTGTAGGGTTTTTTTTTTTTAAATAGAAACCGCTGCTGAAAACAGCTTTGAAAACCAAATCAGTAAGCTAAAAGTGACGGAAAGCGCATGCAGAGTTGGGGGATAAATCTTTGAAGATTTGCCAGAAGGTGCATGTTGTCACTTGCCTCAATGGGTAATATCAAAAATATTGCTCCACTCACATTTAAACAAATTGTTTTTCATGCAGAGTTTGAGTTGCGATCATGGAGAATAGCTGCATATTGAGGTTTCTTGAGCTTATTTTTTTATGCTGGAGAGAAATGATTAGAGACTTGGTCCCCTCTGCTGAACCATATTGTGGTTTTTCATGGTAGATTTCACTGTAACCCCTGGATAACTGCTGACACTCACACACTTGACATGTTTGCATTTAACTTCCTCCAAGAAAGGAAGCCTTCCATTGACATTTATGGAAATGAGGGAAACAGACATCGTCAGACTACAGACATTCTCATGGAGTTACCTGCGATGCCCTTGTGTAACATGGATAATCAGCTTAGGGAGAAGAATGGGATACATTTATAATTCACATTCTATACGGTTAATGCATTCAGACCTTTTCCGGTGGGAGAATTACCATTAGGAGAGGAGCAGATATAGGAGGATAAAGTATGTCATTAGGGGTTGCCATCATGATATTTATAAGCCTATTTTATATTCTCATCGTGAGTGGAGGGAGCAGGCCTGTTGACCTGTAGTCACTTACTGTGGCAGCACGAGTTTTACTATCTCTATCCACTCACTCTTCCTATTCCCCACTACCACTGTCAACCCATTGGCTGATAGCAGTGCTGTAAGAAGTACTAAAAATCTTTACTTCAGTAGAAGTAGTGAAACCACAGTGGAAACATATTCCATTGAAAATAAAAGTCTGGTATTTAAAATTATATTTTAGTAGAAGTAAACAAGTATTAGAAAAACAATACATTCAAGCATGGCAAAGGTCAGCCCCCCCGTAACGTGTAAAATTATTGATGTAAATTAATATAAGGCTCAATTAAGATCAGCAGGGCAGCAATATTTTATGACTATCTAATATTGAGTGTAAAATCTGCATTTGCAAAAGTTTCTGTCAGATAAATGCAGTGGTGTAATGAGTACAAAAGCTCACAAAATGCAAATACTTAAACTAGTACTTCAAAATTGTACTGAAATACCATAGTTGAGTATATGTAGTAGCTGAATATAGAAGGCCAGAGCTCAATGACTAAATGTGTGTGATGTTGATGCCTGCAGTCAGAGCGTGCTGCATCAAAGCCCTGCTGATTGCGTAATAGTTATTCTTAGTAAATTTTGATAGACACTGGCACATTACCTTGTGAAATGCTATTTTTCCAGAAGCCCCCATGAGCCAAGTTGCCATGGTAACTACTGAAAACTTTCTCATATTTGTAGTTTACACAAGACAGCCTGAACTGTTATTGCAGCTTAACCATCCTCAGATGTAAGGTTTACTGAGGGTCCTAATAACCCAGATCATAATTAGATGATAACCTCATTCAGACAAGAAAGAGACGATAAGAGAGGTGTGTATGTGTGTGTGTGTATCTGTGTGAAGGCTTTCAGTGAAAGCGCCTTTATCGGCAAATGACTTGCATTGCTGATAGATGGACGGCAAGTTTCCTGCTTTTCTTCCTGACTCTCTGGACTCAGAAACTAACTCCCCGCTGTTGTTGGCAACTGTCTCCAGGATGTGTCTCCCCTCCACGTCTCCCCTCCAATCTGGTCTGCACACTTTTCTGCTGCACGTAAACAAGCTCTTTTATTCATTGTCTGGCCCCGGAGGGAGGAGGAGGAGGAGGAGGTGGTGTGGTGGTGGTGGGTTGCGGGCGGAAATGGAGAGAGAGAGAGAGAGAGAGAGAGAGAGAGAGAGA
>VXCM01001676.1:34822-128213 GCA_014773175.1 Lucifuga dentata
GGGAGGGAGGGAGGGAAGAGGGTGAAGTCAGTATTCAGGAATGTGCCTGGACAAGCCTAGGGTTGACACAACCCAGATGACTCTGAGGGAATCCTTGGCAGGGGAAGCCGGGGAACCCCATTCAACACCTCCAGTTCTTTCCCTCCCTCCCTTCTTCTCTCTCTCTCTCTCTCTCTCTCTCTCTCTCCCTCCCGCCCTTTCCTTCCATTTCTCTCCTTCTGACTGTCTGCTTTTTTCCCCTTCCGTCCATCTTGTCCTTTCAGTCAGCCCGTCTTTGTCTCCAACAGCAGAGTTGCAGCCAGCCTGTCTGCCATAAAAACATTATACAAGTTGGGAGGCACGGTAATGGGGAAACGGGCTTATGTCAGGCTGGTGGAGCATGGAAAACAGCAGGACCCACTTCTCATTTCTGCTGCTGCTGGCAGAGTGCAGCCAGAAGTCCCCGGTGAGTTCAACCGTGTCCAACCTGAACTCTGAAAACCCTCCAGACAGCAAGTTTGAAAAGCCATTCACAATGACTCATCAACTGTTATTACACAGGCTGATGATGATCATTTGTGGAGCTTAGGGAAGACTTCTGCACACAGGCTTCTCAGTAAACACACCTCACATTTCACCTTCTGATATTCACCAGATAACACGCAGGTTTGACTGAAGTCACGAAGAAGTCAATGCAGCTTACTCAAAGTCTATGAGAAAGGAGAAGCTTCTGTTTCACATCGTTGTTTTGCTCTCCTTGCTTTTATTACAGCACAAATTAAGAAAATTACTTCACTTGAAATTATTAAACAACTTTTTATCCCCAGAGCCTGAAAATATTGCTCTCACTCTCTTGGCCGCAGAAAAAGCACATTTTGAAGCACTTGAATGATTCCAGAGGTCGTGATGTGAAATAATTTTTCTTTCTGCCAGTGGCACGTGTAATGTGAGTGGCTGTAAGGTTTTGTTTTTGGAAGGAGAGTCGGGCTCACGTCATGGCCCTTCCTCTTTCCACAAGGTCACGTTTTACAGTCATGTAGTACAGCTTGCTGAAGACTGCTGGAGAAACATGGGATTTCCACTGCTTTAAGTAGAGTTCTGATGCTGTTTACAGCTACAGTCTGTGTGCTGCCTTCAAAATCTAGTTTACAGCGCTGGCCAAAAGTATTGCATCCCCCTGTATTTTTGTGTAAGCTTTTCTTTCTGAGTTAAAATACCACTCCAAATACAGCAAAATGTTTTTGTTTTTTTAGTGTTTTAGAGTAAGTACAACTGAAAAAAAAGCCAGTAGTTCTTAATGTTAAGTAGGAAGACACTTTGACATATTGTTAAGATTTGAAGAAAAATTAATAGAGATCGAACGGTAAGTTAAAACATCTTCTTTGAGGTAGGGTCAGAGCAAATGGTTTTCATGTGTTTTCACTGACTTGTAGAAATATTGTAGTCATATTATGTACTCTGAAATCCAAATTTAAGTCTAAAGAATAGTAGAATTTTCTGAACAAATACTCACTACTTGTAAAACACCAATAAATGAATTTTGTTGTGTTTGGAGTGGTACTTTAGTAAAGTTTACACNTTGTAAAACACCAATAAATGAATTTTGTTGTGTTTGGAGTGGTACTTTAGTAAAGTTTACACAAAATTACAGAGGGGTGCAATACTTTAGGCCAGCGCTGTAGATTGCAATGCAGACCATAATTCCATTTTCTACTTTCACCTTGGAGTTTTTTTTTTTTTTTAAACTGTAAAACCACTTTAAAATTACATGGAGGCTAATTCCAGCGAAATTGCTAGTCTTAGGTTGAGGCTTTTTTTTTTTCCTTGTAGGTGATGTCAAGAATTAGATTGATAATGTTTGAAAATCCTTTAAGGCCAATACTGCTGATTTTGCAATAGCCTGCATACTCATTATGAGACTGACAACCATTTTCCAAAGTATACTATGGAAGTGGTAAATACAGTATTAGAATATTTTTTTCCTACCTTCCAGACTGACATTGGTTTCAGTTAATTCCAGCACGCTATAAAAATCAACTTGTAGAGACTTGAAATGTGCTTGAGATAAATAATCCGTCACAGCGAACAACATGTCTATTAATTTTTTTGTTGAAGTAACTTTATTTAACCAGTCCAACTTGGAGCTGCATGGAAGACAAGGTATGTCTCCGCCAGAGAATATAGTCCCAGGAGAAGATGGCTTTTACTGATAAATGAAAAACAACTGTCCCTTCTACATTCGGGCATACTTGTTAGCAGGCGAAACATTGAATTTTAAGGTGGGTAACACCTCAACATCTGATTTTGAAAGGTTAGGGGATTTTGCAAAATAACAGGAAAACTAAAATACCGATTTCTGTTTTGAAAATTGGTTGTAAGTAATGTAACATGTATGTGGTTTGTATTTATTGGGCTTAAACATGCAAAATTGCTGTATGGTCCTTTAACTGCACGGTATGGTGCTGTATGTTTTTATCTCTTCTCGTGTTCTTCAGATGTGATTGATGTTTGCAGCAGTGGACATGTTTGGCTTTGTGTTGGACTTAATGAGGACCTGACAAATGTAATGACTAAACAGGCCTGCGTCTCATTGTGGCGGCACTGATCAACAGTACTTGTCAATCGAAATGTTTTTAGAACATGACTGATGTGTTTTTTACATGCAGCAGTGACTCATATCTATGGTGGGTGTTGTGTTAATCAAATGATAATTGAAAAGACGTTCAGCTTGCTAGCTCAATGCCATAATGCAGCTTTTCAGATGGGAGATGAAAGTCACATGAACGAATACAGCAACAAACTTTGATTCTGGGGTTTATTTTGCTGGAGCATTCCCGCACATTGATGTAAAACTCTGGTTGGGTGTCTGGTGAAGCTTCTGCACCAACTGCTGTGACTGAGAAATAAACTGTGTCCAACAGTTCGGACACTGTGGCTGCAGCATGAATGTCAATTACATCACCAGAGCTGTGAATAAAGAAAAGCTTTTTCCTAGGAAAGAAAATGTTGGTGAGAAATCAAGATTTAAGGAAGTATATCAGCAATTCCTTTCTCACAGTGTAATTGTTGTTAAGAAACATATTCTCAGGTTTTGGAAAGAAAAGATGCCCTGACTGCTGAACAATGGATTAATGAATTAACGTATATTTGTCACCTTGAAAGAATAAGATTTTTGGTTAATGAGAGATTTGAGCATTTTAACAAGGTTTGACAACACTTTATGGCATATTTGGAGCTTCTGATGACTTTGTGAGCATATTTGTTAATGCCCTCTTCAAACTCTGCTACAAATAAGCTTCCTATTTTACCTATTTATTTTTCTTAGATGCCACCCTCTCTCATTTTTACTTATTTTTTTGTATTTTTTTTCCTTCACGAGATGTATGTTGGGTTTTTTTTGTGATGTCATTGGACAATGACATTCTTGTTTGTGTGTCTTTGTTGTTGTGCGTATATGTGTTATCGTTTTTTCTTGAAAAACAAAAAAAATTAACAGATTTATCTCTAAGCCAAAAGCCATGTCAGTTCTGAGATTGTGCATATGGCTTTTAAGACATTATCATGTGAGTTTAATACATGTGTATCTGACTATAAATTAACCTCATTTGTATCCATATTTTGAAATCTTTATTGGTGCCATTTTGAAATCAGACAGTGGGTATTTATAGGGGCCCAATTATGAATCAGATCTTCTCTTTTCACTGTATATAATCAAGTAATTGTACAATTGGATTTTAACAAACTTTAACTGTGGAACTGACAAACCTACTCCACTCACTGGTTTTCCATCATTTGACTTGAAGGAGGTGTCACTTTTTACCCCAACACTAAAAAGTCATTCCAAATGTGAATAATGGTGGAGGGAGCATCCTAGTTTGGAGCTGCTTTGCTGCCTCCGGGCCTGGACAGCTTCCAGTCATTCAGGGAACAATGACTCCAAAATTGTGTGAAGAAATGTCTGGGTCTATCATCTATCTATAGGGATCTATCATCTGATTCTTAATAAAAGTTGGATGATACAAGACAGTGGCCCAAAACACACTAGTAAATCAACAACAGAATAGTCTAAAAACAAAGATTTTTTATTTGGGAATAGAAATATTGATGAACTGAAACATTTTTGTAGGGAGAAATGGACAAAGAGCTATAGGGAATGTCTGATGGAGGTTATTGATGTTAAAAGGTTCTACAAGGTATTAAATATACACATTCTTTTTTTTATACTGGACAGTGAATCATTAAACTATATATTTAGTAAAGACATGAAAAGTAATATTGTTGGTACACTACAGGCCAGAAGTTTGAGGCCACTCCCAAATTAAAAAAAAAAAAAAAAAAAAAAAAAATCATCAATGCACTTTGTTTTACAATTTATTGCACAGGGAATGACAAAAACACATAAAATACATGTAACTAATTAGTTTTCAAGAAAAAATGATCAACCACAGCACATTATGTAGCATCTATGGCTTAAGAAATGATTTTTAATGAAGGCATGCCCAGTCTGTATTAGTGCACTGACACTGCAGTTGTGTTCCAACTCCTTTGCCCAAACTGTCTTGCTTATGTGTTTTAAAGACTTGGTCCAAGTTAAAGGAATNGTTCCAACTCCTTTGCCCAAACTGTCTTGCTTATGTGTTTTAAAGACTTGGTCCAAGTTAAAGGAATTAGAAAGAAAGAGAATTATTACCATTCTGTTCTTCAAAGACATGCGATTCCACCCGGTTTACGAATTATTGGTCAAAATTTCATTCTTCAACAGAACAATGATCCAAAAGATTCATCAAAATTATGCTAAAATTACATCAGTTCAAAAGAGAAACAAAAGGTTTTGAGAATTATGACTTGGTAACTCCAGTCTCCAGATCTTTCTCCCATCGAGTTGGCATGGGATGAGCTTGATAGGCAAGTTCAGAGCAAACTCCCAGACAATGAAAAAGAACTGTTGGAGTGCTTGGAAAGTGCTTGGGAATCATTTCCAGGAACCAACTTCCAAAAATGACTGCAGCATATGTCAAGAATTTGTGCAGCAGTTATTAAGGCCAGAGGGGGTTACTTTGACAAAACCAAAGTCTCAGCCTGAAATTACTTCAAAGTGCTTTTATGTTGACAAATTCTTCTTGAAAACGAATTACTTACATTTATTTTATGTATTTTTGTCATGTCCTGTGCAATAAATTGGAAAACAAAGAGTATATTGATGATTTTTTTTTTTTTTTTTTTNTTTTTTTTTTTTTTTTTTCAATCTGGGGGTGGCCTCAAACTTCTGGCCTGTGGTGTGTGTCATTAGTTAAGGCAGAATTATTATTATTACTACCTGTTATTATGATTTAGATGATGATCGTAGCATATTTGATGAGTAAATAATGGAGAAATCCAAGTAATTCCAAAGGGTTCACTAACTTTTTCTTGTCACTGTATAAAACCTATAAAACCTAAAATCAGATTAATTATGCTGATGAGTTGACATAAGAGACATGAAGCTATACTAAAGGTACTGAAGGCAAAATTAACCGTTCAAAACATACCTAGCCGAGAAATCTTAAAGGATCATTCGTCATAATAGGATATCCTGGAGTATGATTGATCATTATTCAAGACAGTAATCATGTGACAACAGACAAAAAACAATGTGATGCAGCACTGCAGAGAATGTTACAGTCAGGTTAATCAAATGTACTAACTGCTCTTTTTTTGTGTGTGTCTTTTTCACCCCCCCTCCTCTCCCCACTCTTTCCATCTCTCAATTTGATCTCTTTACAACTGGTGTGGCCTGGTGTGACTTCCATAGAGCTCCCAGCTGAAGAAGGTAAATGTTGATTTTTCCAACATGCTCTGATCCTTCTCCCTTTAAAACCTGATTAATGGTCTTGAGTCAGGTTCTATTGTTTTCTCTAGACTGAGGGGTAAACTTTAAGTGTACACTGCTGCAGAATTCCACCCATGGACACACACACACACACACATGCACATATACACACACTACGCTCATCACTCCCTCTGTAAGACGCTCCCTCTGTAAACACAGGGAGCGTCCTTTGCACATAACACACATGCTATTTCATATCTGAATCAACACAAGGAAACATAAGTCAATACACCTTTCAGGACCTTGCTATTCTTAAGTATAAGGGCAAACAGACTCCATAAAGTCTGTTTATGTTGTTTGCTTTAAATTGTACATTTAATGTGGTGCATGACCACTGTTTCTGGATTTGCATATTTCAGGCAAGTCCCTGTGGGAGCTGGTGGTGGAGCAGTTTGAAGACCTCCTGGTCAGGATCCTGCTGCTAGCTGCCTGTGTCTCCTTTGTAAGTGTGACCCAGCAAAATTAAACGACACCAGTTATCATCGATGTTAGATGCAAAGTTCGGATCAGGTTTACTCAAATATAGATCTTAGCGGTCAACTTACCAAATTTCCATGGTGTCAAAACTCCAGGAACAGTGGATTAAGTGAGTGCTGTTTAAGTTAAGTTGTGTAATTGAGTCCTTTAACACAATCAGCTAGTTTTAGCTATTTCACTTTTTCAACATGAGCTTCTACCTGCAACGATGAGGTTGCTAACTGTGGCCACTAGAAAGATGACAGGGACAGGATAGCTCTGTGTCACAATTGGTCTGGGTCATGGGTCAGGCTGTGGTGAGATTTTTGTTTCTGGGCTGGAAGAAATTGAATTTTGGCCCAAATCTGAACCGGATCTGCCTATTGAGTATCCAGGGTTCAGGTTGCTTATTATGGTTGCTCCTAGTAAATAGATTTTTAAATTTACCCTGCAGAGTTTGGGACTCACATTGGCGGTGAAATTAGCTCTGCAAAATTAAATTGCACCATTAGCTTTAGACGGCTTTATTCCCCTGTTAGAATGCTGCGCAACCTAGTTTATGGTCCCTTTTCATGTGGAAACTTGTGTATTGCAGGCCTTCTTCTCTCCACCCAGTGCTGATATGGTTTCAGTGAGGGGAACAGGCAGAGTCTTCAACTGAACTGGAAAGAGAACTATCAATCAAAACTTCCTCTGCTGCAGTGCCTCAAATGTTGACCCTGGTTATGGTCTGAGGGTGGGGAAGGTCAGAGAGTGGTGGATCAGGGAATTCTGACAACATATTAACTTTTTCCATCTATTACAGCAAGTCCCTGGTGTCCTCAGGATGGAATCACTGTGCTATTTCTGACAGGAGGAAAACTGCTCTAAATATGTATATGACACAATATATCATCTCCAACTGTTCATGTGTTGCTCCCACTTTTCCAAGTGAGAGGCTGGGAGTCCAGGCGTGGGCTCGAACTGCAGGGGTTTGGAGTATATGCTCGCTCTTCCTCATCTAAATCAGGCTTTCCTTACTTTAAAAGTGTTGTTTATAGTGGAACACAGCCCCTGTTCCACTGCTGCACAGCCTCTCATACTTTACGATGTCATAGCTGCCTGGAACCTTTTACTGTGCAGCTCAGTAACTCATGTGTGGCTGCTTATGATTTACTGTCTTGATATCAAAAATGCTCAAAACTTAGGACACATTAAACCACAATGCACCTTCAGAGCTTGTCCACAGATAAATTATACTCCCATAGACCTTATATCTCCTTAACTCCACAGTCCTGAATGCCACCAGTAGATTCAGGGAGTAGTTGGGGTGAAAGTTAAACCTTAACCCGGATCTCATTTGTCTGTCATTTTGAATATATTCAAATTGATGTATTACATTCTTCTGCCTTCTTTGCATGGCACAGGTCAGCACAAGCTGCTTTTACTTCCTTGTTAACATCGGTTACAACAAAAAGAGAGAGATTCAGCAAGCTCCATCAGATCTGCGAGCCATTCAATATAATCCTGTCTCTTTTTTTTATTATTCCTATTTATAATTTTTGTATTCAGCTGAAGCAATAAGCTGCTAGTTAATAAACATTCAGGTAGGGGTTAACAGCAGAGCCACACAGAAAGCCGTAATAGCCACCTGAAACGTTCTCCCTTTGAGTTTAAGGAAGAAAGAAGGCTGCTCTTCTATGTGTTTTTTCCATGTCATATGAGGCTGAGTTTAAAGGAGGCCAGGAAGCAGCTTTAAGTCAAGTGGATTGAATTGGATTTTATTCATCATTTGGTACATTTTTGCTAAATAGATCACCTAATGCATGGCGTTTTGAGATTACTTTCATATTATTAAATGTGTTTTCCACAGAGTTGAACACTGATGTTCTAAAACTCTGGAGGCATTTAGATATAATGGGCCATCTGTTGGCATGTGCCTCAGTGCTTATTTATGCATGTGGGGTGTGAAGACTGAAATGTTTAAAGCTGCAAATAGAGATTTATTTTGGCGATGAAGCTTCAATTTTAAAACTAAATGTTGGATTTTGGCTTTGTTTTAGCAGATTTCGAAATGTAAGCAGTCAACTTTCCCCAGGATTCCTTCAGGACATTAGAATTCCCAAAAGAAATCCTATTCATCTATCACTTTGAGCTCCTGTTCACCTTTGCAGTAAGAGTTAAGCATTTAGAACCCCTCTCTGAATGTGTTCTGATTGTGTGGAGTGTCTTTTGAACTGGCTCCACTGCCATTGTTGCCCTCTAATCTCAGCTCAGTCAGAAAGGAGATTTGCCGTCCCAAATGATGGTGAATGATGAGCTATCGACCTGGTTCAGGCTGCCGTGACATTCACTCTGCTGCTCAATACTCTGCAGAGTCTACTTTTCTATAATCTGATGCGTTTTCTCCACTCTCTCCCCTCGTCTCCCTTTCCCAGTTGCTTTTGCTGTGCAGTAATATCAGCTTCTGTCGTATACAGGAGCTGCACTGCTGCAAAACCCATATAGAATGATTAAGGGTCAGTTTAACAGATTGAACCCTTAAATTAGGTTCATTACAGGAGTAATTACTGTTAAAAAAAAATGACCCTTTACACCTTAAGGCAAAGCTCAGGATGGTACACGCCACAGTACTTTACATTTCATCAGTGATGTAGTCATCCATGTATTTGCATTCCCAGACGTCCATTTTGGTTTTGGGATTTGCAAATCCCAGAAATCTGCATCTCATCTCAGAATGTAAGAGAGAGATGACAGCCTGCTGCTGATGTTAACAAATAACAAACTTTACATAGTTTTCTAGTGTTGCAGGACCGAAAATTTATTTTATACATGCAGTAGGTCAACTTTCCAAATACTTGTCACGGGAAAATGAATGCCAATAATTTGCAGATGAGTATTCATGAAACAGAGTAAACTTCTAATTTTGCTGTCCACTGTCTTGCAATTCAAATCACTCATGTCTCATGTTCTGGTACACAGTCATCCTAGAAGACGCTGCAGATCACACAAATGTAAATATTAATATGTGTGTGATTTTCCTACCCGTCCATGAGCTTAGGCATTATTTGACCTAAACCCAGCCAGAAAATACATCCCATGCCTGCAAGGCATCAGGCCAGCCACAACCTCTGTGGGACTTTATGTCTGTGTTTTCATTTATTCTCCACTTCCACAACCTGCATCCTTTTGTTTGGAACAAATACTGCATTGTATGTTATCATGCTGTGGCTTCATAAGAACAGCAGTGTTTTAAATTACTGTAGCTCAGAGATGGTCTCTTCAGTTCATTCAGTTTAATCCTTATGATTTCATTTCCTCAATGATTTCATTTCCTGCAGCAGGGTTAGTTTAATTTATTTTCATTTCCTTTGTCATTTTAGGTACCTTTTCTCTTCTCGACCCTCCATCTTAGTTTCTGTTGTCTTTTAGATTCTTATCATACTTTTTTGTTGTTTTATTCTTATGCGTTTCTGTTCATTTACGTTTTTGGATCTTTTAATCTATATAATCTTTTAATTAATATAACATACAAATATTTCAAACCTTTCAACATGTCAAGCCACATCCCTCAGTTATTGCTGTTTCCTGTAATTTAACTATTTTTTATGGCTTTACTTTGCAAAACAAGGTTACATTTTCACAAACACCTGTTTACTTGTGGATTTTGCAGTGGATCCCTGGATTTTTTAAAATATTTTTTTTTAATATTATGAGATAAAGCTTTTTTTAGTATTCTCGTTAATTTCTTCAGAAGTAACACACCAGTCTCAGGCGAAAAAAAAATCTGGCATATTTATCCAAGGATAGACAATCAATAGGCACAATTTATTTTGGATCTGGATAAGGATCTGAATCTGGTGGACTAAATAAAATATATGCTTCGACAGGGAGTACATGAATAGAATTGCTGTACAGAAACAAACAGTAAAGTTTGAGGGGTTTTTTTCTTAGCTTTTCCTGCTTTTTCTGAAAAATATTCGTTTTTTCTTATTGTTTCACCTGCAGTATATCTCCCTGTAGTCATTTTCTGTGTATTTGCTGCAGCATTTCCCAGCTTGTTGGTCACGAATGGTTATGTCCCAACTCAAACCACAGTTTGTCACCTCATCTTGGAGAATTACTCCGGTTACTGCACAGGACACTGCTTTCCTGAACCGCATTCCAGCATATTTTCCTCCCAGATATGTTTCAGAGGGAGCATCTCCTGAAAATGTATGTAACTGTATTACTATGGGAGTTACAGAGATACAATAGAATAATGTCAGTGTTATGTTCATGTTCCTGCAGGTGTTGGCTCTGTTTGAGGAGGGAGAGGAGACGACCACCGCCTTTGTTGAGCCCATTGTTATTCTTCTTATCCTCATTGCCAACGCTGTTATTGGGGTCTGGCAGGTGAGATACACGTTTATGTCCACATAAGAAGGCAATAAAGCTGCTGCAAAATAAATGGATGTATTATTACCATCAAGGTTAGTGCGTTTCCATTGTTGTGGACCCTGGCAGCTAACACCATGCCCTAGCAGCATCCTTACAAGTAGCAAGTTGCAATAGCATGAGGCTGTCAAACCATAGACCTTAAATTAATGCTCTCTTCATTCGTTTGTGTTGAAGAGAAAGCAGGAATAGTTAGTTCGCACATCAAAATAGAGAGGGGGCTTTCAGTTTTAAATTTTTGGAACCCTGTGCTTGCTGTAAGGACAAACTGTGACATGTGAATCATTCTTAAAACCATGACCAAACACACAAATGAAACAGAAATTTAATTATCAAAAACTGCACTTTTTCCTTTTAGAGTTCTTGCCTTGCAAAATAAATCTCAAGTTTTTAGCCTCAGGATTTTAGCCTAAGTTTTTAGCCTTTAGCTTAAGTCTTTAGCCTAAGTATTTGTTAAAAGGGCCCTCCACCTCAAATTCAGTTTGTTTGTTCAACATGTTAAAGCATCTGTTTAAAGGCCAACAGCCACAAAGGCCTGTGCAAAGACAGGGAAACTAACCTCTATGACATCACAAAGGTTACTTCCTGTTGATACTGAAGACTGATAAACTAAGGGCACTCCTAGTAGTTTGGTGCACCGAATTCACTAAAATGGTCTAGGATAAACTAGTTATTATTAAACTTGTGGTCTGGTATCAACACTTGTTTGAATCGCCAATCACAGAGGTCGGTCTCCATGACTTTGAACAGCGCCCTCTACAGCCACAAAAGCCTTCATGCAGTTGTTTTCACATGCTGAATAGTGCCAATAAATTAAATTTGATTGTGCAATTCACTGCAGCCCCTCTTTAAATGAAATTTAGTGTTGTCCTTGGTGTGACTTTCTCTTTTACATTTTTGGGCACAGGAACGAAATGCTGAGAATGCCATTGAGGCTCTGAAAGAGTACGAGCCAGAGATGGGAAAGGTGTACCGCATGAATCGCAAAGCTGTCCAGAGGATCAAAGCCAGAGACATCGTCCCAGGAGACATTGTGCAGGTGGCAGGTAAACAGCAAAGAAACACTTAGTGTCACTCGCTGAGACAAATTTATACTTTGTCTGCTTACAGAGGATTCAAACTTCTGTTGTCACCTCGCTGCTTATGCACCTTGGGACTGCTACCACACACATACACACACACACACACACAACCTTTGCCGATTCAGTGAGTCTGGAAACACTATTGGAATACCTCAAGCTAGATTACATAAGAGTCTTTCTCTGGATTTATAGGTGCCAAGGCTGCTATCCAGTTGTGTGGGTATCTGTTTTTGTATGTGTGTGTGAGGTTCTGTGTAAGTGGCTGTGGTCACCCGTGTATTTAGGGCCCAGTGTAATTTTCCACAGCTTTCCCCTTCCCTTCCCTTTCCATGCTCTCAGTCTCACCACCTGGATGCCGCTGGGTGTTTGTCAGCTCCTCAGTCACTCAGAACTCCCCCATCTACATGCACATACACACACTTCCCCTGCTGTAAACTCGCCCATGTGTGGGCAGCCTCGTCTAAAAATAGTCTTGTTGTCAGTCTGGGTCCAGAACATCTGTGTATGCCAGGGTTAATGTGCAAACATACACGAGCACGCACAAATTCAGTGCTTAAAGTACACACACACACACACACACACACACACACACTAAGGAGTTTGCTTCACCATAAACATGACTGATCTGCTAGTGTAATCCTTCTACGTGGCTTGTGATTCCTCTCAAAAGTTGAAGAACAACGTGTGGGAAAGAAGGGAGAGATCACTGCATTCATTCATAGTCGCTGTACAATCAGCATCAAAGGCAAGGAGAGGGATTACCGTATATGTGCCTATGGGTTGGTTACAGTGAAGGCTTGGTGCTATTTGATTCCAGCAAAAGGTTTTAAAACAGAAAATTTAACCATCCAGCTAACTAAATATCACTGAGAGCTTCTCAGACCCTCACAGGTGAGTCAGTGTTATATGTGGTGTGTCATTCTGTAAAATGAAATCAAGCTGAGTTCTCTGAGTTCCTGAACGATGAGGAAAAGGGGAAATGAACCGTTTCTGTGTGTTTATGTGATGATACAGTAGCTCTTGGAATTTGGGATTCTTACAGCCAGATGTCACAATCACACATGCATGCACACTCGAGCAGACGTGGACAAGCCCACACAGGTAGCACGTCAAAATGACTCCACTTCAGCCCCCTCCCCACCTCCTACCAACGCTGCCATCATCATCACATCAACACCAACAGCATCACTATGACAACACTGCACCATTTTGCTCATCTCTGATGCTGAAGTTCATGAGGGGTTTGAACTTGAGTGAAGGGAGAACATTTTCATACTGTTGCTGACACCATTTTTAATGCACACCGCACGACTAGCATTGGGTTCTTGCCAATTGTCCCATTGTGGATACGAGGCCGTGCAACAATCTTGACTGCTTTACATAAATTACTAAAGTGTTTAAAAGGAGCTAAGAACTGGCTATTAATCTAAAGTAGAGACTCAGTGGAGGGCAGAGCCACCTAAACTCAAGTTTGTCCACCTAGTCCAGTCAGTAGATTAAACTCATGTTGGGTATATGACCATACAGGAGAAACATTCATTTTTTTTGGAGTAACTTAATTTGATTTCTGCTGGTGGTGGTTTACGTTTCACTGCTTTACACCTGGAAGTCATTGTTTATCTTCCTTTTAATTCAACACCGTCATTAAGCCATGTAGAAGGTGAAAATATTTCCTCTTCACAAACATGCTGCAGCCACTAGAGATTCTCACTCCTTTTAAGGATGCATTAACAGTCAAAAAAAAAGTTTATAATATTGAAGAGTTCCACACTTATTTAGAATTACAGTGGTGTTATGCACCTTGGCATGTTTTTTTTAAAATATACACTCTCATATATCCAGCCCTTTGCTCTCTCTGACACAATCTTGTTGCTAAGCAGTATTAAACAGGGATAAACAGTTGTGCACCAGACGGTTTTCTCACTTAGAAAATGTGTGTCAGGCATCTTGAGGCAAATGTAGCCCTTCTGACTGAAACATGTAAGGACATTGTGACAAAAAAAAACACATTTATATTTTCCTTTCCTCTACTGAATTCCCAGGCTTTCCTGTACTTCAGATTAGCCAGTGGTTGTTCCATGAGAACTTGATGCCAGGGGGTAAAATATGCTCAACAGAGGTATTGGAAAAGGACACTGCTGACCACAAGTGAGGAGAGAAAAGAACAAATATATTTATAGGACTTTCCACCCCTGCTGCTCTTCTTGTAGGTACATTACGGGTGATGCCAGCTATGGTTATGACATAGTTGTGATTTGCGCCTCCACTGGAACTTTCCTCGGTTTTTAAATGGAGGCACTCCAGCGGTTGGGTTTTCAGGAACTCTGAGAGGGTTTACACGGGACCTGAAGAGATGGAAACCTGCGACGAACTGTTCCCAGTAACAAGTCACGGTTATCCTGCATGTGAACGAGTGCTTCCAATTTCATCCGGAGTCCAGTTTTACCAACGAAAGAACTCCGGCTGCCTAAACAATGTGACAGCTGTTCTGCTCAGAGATGCATGTGTCTGTAAATACTGAGACATATTGATGTTAATTTAATTGTTTCTGTGCAATAATAGCAAAGAGGCTTTGTGACTGTGATATCAAATACCAAATAAGCGTGGGAAACATGAAGTGGTAGGCTGCATTAGAATTCAAATATCTCTTCCAACAGATAGAGAGTGTCTGTGGGAGGCGGTGGCAGAAAGTGGAGTTAGACAGGGGAGCAGGATTCTGTGGGTAGGCGTCTGAACAGCCTCTCTTTTCTGCCCTTGACTGGTCCTGCTTCAGCGGACCTGTTGCCCCCCAGCAATCTCCCACACAAACAAAACACAAACTTCCTCCCCCTCCACCTCCCCCTCTTATGTTTGCACACAGCCCATGGGTGACAGAGGAAAAGTATGAGACAAAGAAATGGAATGATGCCTTTATGTTGTAATAAAAATGAGAAATGTGGAGTATTCAACCGATTATTCATCAGTGTGTATCTCACACTTCAGCCCATTTTTCCTATCAGGAAAAAAGTCTGAGTTTCCGCCTAAGGGCCAAACATTGAGCAGATATCATAAGGAGATGATGGAATTCAGCGAGAAATGGGATAACAGAAAATCATCAGCGACTGTAGGTGCTGGAGAACTTTGAAAAGTTTTCATCGTGACAAATGCTTGCAGAGAAGACGTGATTCTTGATTTGAGGATATCTTTCAGTAAATGAGAAAGGAAAAGTAGAAAGAAATCAAACAGATGTCTAACATTACTCACTTTGAAAAGCCTAAGGTAGACTCACTGCGAGTCTTTGTTTTGGTTGTGATTAACTGTGAGTGGCGCTGATGGCTAAGGACTCTGATTTCATATTAATGAGACTCATTCTGCATGAAGTCTCTGTCATGCTAGAAAGAAACAAGTGAAGAAAATGAAGAAAGTGTTTGAAGCAGTTTCTCACTCACCTGCCTTGAGAACATTGTCTTTGGCAACATGAAGTCATCCCTTTAACACAAGCTAGAACTGTACAGCTGTTATGAAAATGTTTTCCATGAAAAGTTCATTGTCATGCTTTGTTGGAGTAGAAGCGATGACCATTTTGTTTCGGGGCATTGGGTGCTTCGAATATGCTCGCTGTGAAATATGAGTTTAATATGTTGGCTTAATAAGGAGACTACAAGACTATGATGGGAGAGATGAAATCCATTATATAGATTTAATTCCAGTTCTGTCTGTATTTTATGTCTGGCACGTATCAGGAAGTGATGTATCAAAAATAAGAGATCTAAAGATTGAAGAGAGAACAAAGGAGAGAGGAAATAATTGATTTTAAAATGGCAACACAACTCCATCAAGGTTGCATTGACTTGGTATTTACCGGAGTCTGGACTCAACTGTTTCTTTGCACAGGGATTTATTGTTTGAGCACAGATTCATGATGATTGGGCGTAACTGAGTGTTCACCTGCAGATACACTTACTGATAGCTTCACAAGTGGATTGTTCCTTTAGGGTTCAACACAAGACAAACACATCTCCACAGTGGCAAACTCGGTAGAATTATGTCTTCATCAGTGTCTGTCTTTCTTCATACTCTAACCTTCTGTGCATTGTTTTGGTAATCACAGCATGTTTTGTCTTTGTTGTTGTCATTAGTTGGTGACAAGGTGCCTGCTGATATCAGAGTGACATCCATAAAGTCCACAACCTTGCGAGTGGACCAGTCCATCCTCACAGGTACTTATTTCTCACATAATGTAGCTGTATACTAGAAGAATTATGACATAATGAATTATGTCAACACATTTACAAGCACATTAAAACTTTGATTCTAGTCCAATTAAGTCAATAAATCTTTTTTTTTTTTTTTTTNTTTTTTTTTTTTTTTTGCAAATGTCGTGAACAGCATAATCAGATTGAAACCCGCATAAATCCACATTGGTGTAGTCTGAGTAACAGAAATACATAATCTGATTGCAAATTGATTGACTCAGGCATGTAATAATCTCTGCATGCATTTCCTCAGCTGGCATACATCCCCTCATACGCTGATTAAGCAACAAATCATGTATATTTGGCAAATGATGGAATCCTGTTAATTCTGTCTGTGTACTGTATATGTCTTGCTTTGAATTTTCCTTTGTGGCAGCAGTAGATAAAGATGGGGACGTAGTTTGTAAACATAATGACTATACACCGATCAGCCACAACATTAAAACCACTGACAGGTGAAGTGAATAACATGGATCATCTGGTTACAGTGGCACCTGTCAAGGGGTGGGATATATTAGGCAGCAAGTCAACAGTCAGTTCTTGAAGTTGATGTGTTGGAAGCAGGAAAAATGGGCAAAAATGGGAAAAATAAGGATCTGCATAACTCTGACAAGGGCCAACTTGTGACAGCTAGATGACTGGGTCAGAGTCAGAGCATCTCCAAACTGGCAGGTCTTTGTGGGATGTTCCCGGAATGCAGTGGTCAGTACCTATCAAAAGTGGTCCAAGGAAGGACAATCTGTGAACCGGCAACAGGGTCAAGGCTCATTGTTGCACATGGGTAGCAAAGGCTAGCCCATCTGGTCTGATCAAACAGAAGAGCTACTGTAGCACAAATAGCTGAAAACAATGATTGCTGATTATGATAGACAGGTGTCAGAACACACAGAGCATGGCAGCTTGCTGCATAGTTGCAGACCACTCAGAGTGCCCTTGCCAACCCCTGTCCACCGCCCAAAGCGGCTAATGGGCACTAGAGCATCAGAACTGGACCGTGGAGCGATGGAAGAAGGTGGCCTAGTCTGATGAATCATGTTTTCTTTGACATCATGTGGATGGCTGGGTGCATCATGTACCTGGGGAAGAGATGCATCAGGATGCACGATGGGAAGAAGGCAAGCTGGTGGAGGAAGTGTGATGATCTTGGATCCTGGCATTCATGTGGATGTTACTTTGACACGTACCACCTACCTAAACATTGCTGCAGACCAAGTACATCCCTTCATGGCAACAGTATTCCCTGATGGCAGTGGCCTCTTTCAGCAGGATAATGCGCCCTGCCACACTGCAAAAACTGTTCAGGAATGGTTTGAGGAGCATGACAACGAGTTCAAGGTGTTGACTTGGCCTCCAAATTCCCCAGATCTCAATCTAATCGAGCATCTGTGAGATGTGCTGGAAAAACAAGTCCGATCCATAGAGGCCCCTCCTCACAACTTACAGGACTTAAAGGATCTGCTGCTAACATCTTGGTACCAGATACGACAGGGTACCTTCAGAGGTCTTGTGGAGTCCATGCCTTGATGGGTCGGAACTACTTTGGTGGCATGAGGGGACCTACACAATATTAGGCAGGTGGTTTTAATGTTGTGGCTGATTGGTTTATTGTGCCAACACAGATAGGTAGTAAACTCATCATCTGTGTCAGTGGTGTGATTTGTAGATCCTTACCACCCCATAGACTAATTTATTTAAGTTAGATTAACTGTGCTCGTGTGCACCTTTGTTGCATGAAAATAGGACACCTAAGGGTCAAGATATTTTATTTTTGTATTTAGTTCTCTAGTATGTGAGTGTTTGACTAGTGATAATGCTTGTTGGTACCTTCTGCTCATTTTTGCTGTGTGTTTACTTTTGTTTTGCTGTGTCACCATCAGTGGATTTCATTATTGGCCTAATTATTACCTAATTATTACCTAATTGACCTAATTATTACATAATTATTACTCTAGCAATTTACACTTTAAACATTGTGCAATTTTCTTAATCTTTTCTTTAGGGGAGTCTGTGTCAGTCATCAAACACACTGACCCTGTTCCTGACCCCAGAGCAGTCAATCAAGACAAGAAGAATATGCTGTTTTCTGTAAGACGCCCTCCTGCGCCTCACTTATCATGTTTACCTTCCACCCTCATTGCAAGAATGGAAGCCATACAATCCAGACTTTTAATCCTATGAGGATAGTTATGTTACTCCTCAGAAAAACTGTATCGTATCTCTTTTGATTTACAGCTATAAGACTGATTTAATAAATAACCAAATAGGTCAGAGAGCTGAAGTTGAACCATCTCTTTCTCTGTTTCACTTTCTCCTCACTTCTTTTTTTCCCAGGGTACCAACATTGCTGCGGGGCGCGCCATAGGTGTCGTCGTCGCTACTGGGGTCTCTACAGAGATTGGAAAGATCCGTAATCAGATGGCAGCCACAGAGCAAGAGAAGACACCGCTGCAGCAGAAGCTGGATGAGTTTGGCCAGCAGCTCTCCAAGGTTATCTCCCTCATCTGCGTGGCTGTGTGGGTCATCAATATCAGCCATTTTGGGGACCCTGTCCACGGTGGATCGTGGATGCGAGGGGCTATCTATTACTTTAAGATCGCTGTGGCCCTGGCTGTAGCTGCCATTCCTGAAGGCCTCCCCGCTGTCATCACCACCTGCCTTGCCCTGGGCACACGTCGCATGGCAAAGAAGAACGCCATTGTCCGCAGCCTTCCCTCAGTGGAAACCCTGGGATGTACCTCTGTTATCTGCTCCGATAAGACAGGCACCCTCACCACCAACCAAATGTCCGTCTGCAGAGTGAGTGATAACAATGGCTCTCAAAAATATGTTTTGTTGTTTTTTTTGAATGATTCTACTGTATAAGTGTGAAAGTATAAAGTTTAGGCTGTAGACCAAAGTAATGCTTCATAGCAGGGAAATGTGCACTCTTTCACCATATGTGAATTTGTTCTAGTGTACAAACTGGAGCCCAAACATTTAATTTCCACATCCTGTTATTGATTTACTCTGGGAATTTCCTTGGAAAAGTGTTGTGGAGGTGAATTGTACAAGACGGTTGCTGTTCATTGTTGATCTCAATTGCTGTGGGCTCATTTATCTTTGAGATTTTTGGTCCAGTGTATGTTTTTTTTTTTTTTTTNTTTTTTTTTTTTTTTGTTTTTTTTTTTTAAAGGGCTCAGATGGGACTTACAGAGATGAAAAATCGTTGCAGCATTCTTATGTTTACCTTCATTTGGCAGGATTGAGATAGCTGCTGGTGGAATAGTATGGGCTGGCATGATCCAACGGAGTTCTGTATCACCAGAATGTCCTAGATGTCCTCACACACAAACACACACACTGGACGTTACCAAAATGCCACATCACCTGACTAAACCCCTTGATCCATACCCAAAAAGATCCTGTAGGCTCACAGTAAAAAAATAAAATAAAAAAAAAAGGCGTATACATATAGAAGACAAACACCAAAAGATCTTATCCATAATTATTCAAGACTTGTCCTGTGCCGCGCAGCCTCACCCTTTCCTTTTGTGTGAGTGTGTGTGCGTGTGTGTGTTGCTTTTCTCCAAGCACAGAGTAAATGCCAGCTCTGTTGTTTGTCTTGGCTCCTGTTGAGTTTCTGGCTCTACACACACACACACACACACACACACACACACACACACACACACGCACACACACTCATACTCATAGGTACACCTTCAGTAATCTCAGTTAACACCTCTTGTCCTTACATCCTCCATCTGACCTCTCACCTCACTGTTACTGACCCGTATGCATAAGGCGGCACTAAAGCTTTTTCCAGGCAAGATGAGAGTCACAGGACAGCATTGGTAAATTAATTTATTACAATTCATGTCAGTGATTTCAATCACGAATCAGACCATAAATCATTGAAAGGAGAGAATTTCCATTAGATTATAGACAATGCTTTGCAGTTATTTGTAATTTATGAATATGGAAGCTACTAGATTTTACCACGGACGATATAAATACAAGGAATTATCATCTGTCACCATGATGCTGAAAAGACTTTTCTTAATTATTACACTTGTGTTTACAGCAAGTTTATGGCAAGCAACCATCTTATCAGTAATTTGAAGCTAGAAAATCAAAATTTGGGGAGCCTTGGTTAAGATGTGTTGGATCAAGTCAGTGGCATAACTTAGGCCTCCTGCAGACTTTGCTATGATGTGATCTTTTGAGCTCGCTGCATGTCACACTAAGCTGTGTCAGACTATATGTTGAGATTTCAGATTGTCAATGAATGTCCAGTGAATTTCAGTGTTACAGCAAGCAAGAAATTCTAGGCAGACAGAAACATGTCATCAACTTGAGCTCCATCTGGGTGGTTGAAGATTTGGCTCCTAGCTGCAGACAGTTTGTGAAATTTTGGTACTAAATTTCTGACATTGGCAGAGTTTTGTTGCAGACTGTCTTAGTTTTGGTCGGAAGAGTGTAAATTGGCCATGAGCGGACGTTCTAATACTGCGATCTAGGACCACCATTTTGGACTGATGAACAAAGATTTCACCATGATTCTCTCACGATTGTTCATCTGTGCTCAAAGTGACACAGTCAGACATTTGTCAAAATCAGAACTAAGACAAATCCCAATGTTGATCCATTCAGGTCTAAAACATCTGAGTCACCTTGAAGAAAAACACAGGCCTCAAACTTTTTCTAGTAATATGTTTGCTGTCTGAACAGAGATTAGTTTTGTGTGCACCAAAGTCTAAAGCACAAGAGAAGTGCACTTGTTTGTACGGTTTTACAGAGGTAACAGAGAGGGCACCACTCAGGCACTAGGGGGTTGTGGTGCATGATGATGCCGTGCATTTGAAGTTGGGCTTTGTCTGAGCTTTCCATTGGAAACAGCTGCGAGGTATTCTGCATCCAGCTGCTTTTCTGAAGCAACGCAACATGTTTTCAAAGCTTTTAAGGATGATTGTTAAAAATACTGTTTGGAGATGAATGAAAACTCACCTAGGAACTTATAATGTAGCTGGAATATTTGGTAACCTGTAGTGCATGTAGTGCTTTGGCTGTGTGGACATGATCTGCAGTTCACAATGTACTGATCAATGTTGTCCTTCTGGCTCTAATCAGGAAAACCAAGGTCTCTGTTCAATATAAGCAGAAAAAATATAAAGGCTACTATTGTCTCTGTGAATGCACGTGTGTCAGATTTCCTGCCTGTTTCAAAAAAGTGTTTGCACTAGTGGACTGTTCATTTCCTGCAGAGAAGATAGCTTTGTCGTCTAACCCTCCCCCCCCTTTCCTCCTCCTGCCCAAGATGACGTGGAGTATCCATGTAATTAATGTGTAGCAGCAGGGAGTTCCTTCTAGCAGGGAATACAGAGGAGTGATCTCACTACCACCTCGAAACCCTCCAGAGAAGAAAAAAATAAGGTGGAGTGATGTGGGTAAATATTGACCTTCTGCTTCCACCTTCCCTCACTGGCCTGCTGCTTTTAGCTTTATGGAGGGAGATAAGGGGCACACATTCACAAAGATGAATCAAACTTCCGTTTTGCAGTTTTTTTCTTATAGTGTTTCCTGGAGATAGTCCTTTTTGATGCTTGTTTAACTCATCCCTCCTCCTCTTTGTTTTATGATTAGACCTCCATGTCTGCTCTGTTAATGGCTTTTGTGCTAAACGGTTTGAATGTCACATTATTGTTTGCCCAGGTACATCCATTCATGCTGATTCTTGGGCTGGTCCGCAGCCAGCCAGTGCCCCAGCATGGGTCTCCCTGTCCAGCTGTTCCCCTGGCCTCAAGGATATCCCCCATGTGCAGGATTTCCAGGGATTCCCTCCATATTCATAACACCAAACTTCCTTTTTCCCTACAAACACATAAAATGATAATCCACCATTCATCCCCATACAAGCTCAGAGGAAGTGCTTTGAAGTATGCAAACTTCTCCAACTACCACTGAGTCACATGAATCACTCTGTGCCTTGTTTCCATGGAGACCACAGCAGATCAGATAGTGAGGGAACAACTGATAGGAAGCATAGTTGAGCAAAGATGCAGGAAGAATTTTATTTGATTCCTCATTGCCTGTTTTTTGTATATATATATATTTTATTTTTTTGGGGGGGTGTTGGAGGATATCATGTTCCTGAATAGTCATTGTTGTGTTGTTTTTGGAACAGAAAAGCGTACTTAGTGTGATGAGCCAAACCAGCTGACCTTTGTGAAATGAAGAATAGAGCTGAGCGGTGGCGATTGAAATGTCCTTTAAAGGAACAGCATGTCCTTAAATGAACTTAACTGAGAAAAATAAGTGGTTTGGGTAGAAAAACACTGATTGTGCTGTAAGTTGGACACACAAGCAAATACACACTAACAGAAGGAAACAAAGTGTAACCAAATGGCTGCTTCATTAATTCTTTAATCACAGACTTCACTTTAATGAAGTCTTAAACAGAGTTAGGCAGGTTGTAGGGACATTTGCACTGTGTGTTTCTGGTGGCTAACATGACTGAATATTAATAAAGGAGAGGGACGTTATTGTAAAACCATGTCTAACACATTCAGATAAGGAGATAAAGTGTGG
The DNA here is from genome assembly GCA_014773175.1 of Lucifuga dentata. Classification (NCBI taxonomy): domain Eukaryota; kingdom Metazoa; phylum Chordata; class Actinopteri; order Ophidiiformes; family Bythitidae; genus Lucifuga; species Lucifuga dentata. The sequence goes on from VXCM01001676.1 coordinate 57,427, forward strand.
ACAGAAGGCTTGGGCTGTGAATGTTGGTTCTTATAAAGCACTAGTCAGTCCTTGTTCTTTCTGCATATTAGTATTACCAGCGCATTGTGTACAGCCATCCAGAGGGGATTTCAGGAGGAAGATTTGCCAACAAAGCAGCCAACAAAGCAAATCCTTGGACAGCTGTGGGACTCTTTCTCCTCCTCCCTCTGATTTATCCTTTGTCTTCCCACAGTTGACTGGTGTGTGTATGACAGTGTGAGTGACTGATGAAGTTTTACATTGAGATGTGTAAGCAGTGCAGCTCCCATGTTGCCTGGTTGGCAGTGGGTGAATTTCTAGTCTGTGGATCACTCCCCTGTTTGACTTTGGCGAGAGTTTGAACTTCACTTATTACCTTATTACTTATTATCCTTTCTAGCCTTCAGAATGCTTCTAGTTTATGATGATTTCATTTCCATGACACATTACAGCTTTTTATTTATCAGGGGAAAGTGTTTGGAGTACTTTAGCAGTATTTGTGTCGTAAATTATCATGTTGTGATAAAATAGCATGAAGATATTTGATTGAAATAAAATGTTGCCTTTACTGCAGCAGTTTAGTTATTTTATTCTGTTTCACAGTGAGGACACCTCTTGAACCTGGATTTTCCACTTAAAAATCCCCTGAAGTATCTTCATTCAAACTGTATGATGCTTACTTGAATGAACCATTAAAACCCATGCCATGCTATGATTTTATAGTTGCACTACTGCAGAAAAATGACATAGAATTTCAAATAAAATTCTATTGGTTTGAGCAATGGTTGACCAGGCAATGTACATTTGTAATAATAAATACACTGGAGGGTCCGAGAGAGCTCCAAAAATGCCGAAAATGTCATACAGGTTTCCTTGCACACCTACAGCTACACAGATTTGATTATCATGCAAAATGATGGTAGTGTGAGCTCAGAAATCCAGCAATTACCTCATTTTGTCTTAAATTTTCCTCATTGATGATATCCTGGTTATGTGAACCCCTCGGTGCTGTGGCAGAAATCTCTGCTTGCTGCTACAGGGGTCAAGTGTATTGTTTGACTGGATTATGTTAAGCTGATCCCTGTGGGGAAGTTTGTCCTCTCTTTTTGATCCATCCATCTGCACTATTAAGGAGCTGAAGGCAGTCACAGTGCAGCACCTAGGGACCGGCTCAGTTCTGAAGCCAGTGCCTTGGTCAGGGGCAATGCAGCTATTATCTAACATGTCTTTTAGATTGTTTCTGAGAGGGAAAACTGTACATGCTGAACTGCACATATCTGACTTTTAAGTTTTACCTCATGCTCACTTTGGTTTTCTTTGTCTTTTTTTTTCTCTCCAGATGTTCATTGTGGATAAGGCGGATGAATCAAGCTGTACCCTCCATGAGTTTAGCATTACTGGCTCTACATACGCCCCTGAGGGACAAGTGTGAGTATTGTAGCATTGGAAGAGTTTATTAGTTTTACAGAAAAAATAAATCAAATTTGTGCAGTTTAAAGGGCGACTCCACCAATTTTACACATCAAATTTGTGTTTATTAGTCACGAAGAGCACATTAAGCATATGAAAACAACTGTATAAAGGCTTTTGTGGCTGTAGAGGGAGATGCACAAAGTCAGGGAAACTGACCTGTGTGATCTTGTAACTTATTCTCATGCGTTTGTATACTACATGCACTGTGATGACTGTGTAAAGGTTTGAAACCTTTAAGATGGGCTTTGCTCTGCTTAAAGCTGTGTTATATTGTATGTGCTGCATGTCCACTATTACTGTTATCGCATAAACATCCTTTTGATTGTAACTGGTGCAGTGTAGCAGCACCAGTTATAATCCTGGGGGAGACCCGGGGAGATAAACAGAACAGAGGACAAAATCTTTGTGTACCAGATTATTAGTTGTATGATCATTTTGATCTCTGCGATGTCAGAATGATTTAACTCAACACGTGCTCATTCATGTAGAAAAATAAGTGAGTGGCTGGCCATTAGGTTTGGAGAAGGATTTATAGGGTGTAAATATTGTTCTGTTCTTTGCGTTCTGTGTGTTGTTTACTTAACTGCTTGATGAGTGCTGAATATTGTGACTCTGCACAAACCTGTCGATTTCATAACAGCAGAGTGTGGGTTATTGTGTGGGAGCTTCGCTAGCAACCGTTGCAGTCTCTTCTGGGAAGGGATCTGAGGTTGTCATGCAATCAGCACTGCTTGTCAGGAACAACTCATGCACACACCTGTAGACACACACACACACTGTTTACTACTCTACAACTGCTGTTCTCCAGTCAATTTTGGAATGCTAAACAACTGAATGTCTTCCAAATTCATAAATATTGATGAAGTTACTGGATATGAAGTGAAGTGCAAAGTGTTTTTCTCCTGTTTTGCTGTTTTGAATGACACTGTGTGTGTGTGTGTGTTTTTCCCCTCCAAGACTGAAAGGAGACAAGCCAGTCCAATGTGGAGACTACGATGGGCTTCTGGAGTTGGCCACTGTGTGTTCCATGTGCAATGACTCTTCACTTGACTACAATGAGGTCATTAACACACAGAGTTGTATAGGTCGAATGGAGGATTAACACCTGGTGCCACTAATTTTAAAGACTTTCAAGCTACAATTATTCAGTAGTTGCTGTGCAAAGTGAATCCATCTATAATACAAACAGCACTGTCAAGGCCAACTTTCTCTGAATATTTCCACATGCATTTACTAGTTTGCAATGACTCCTTTAAAGGCAGCACTAAAACACATAGACATACTACAAACACACACATAAAGGCTCCTCTACTGCAGCTGAGCTAATTTAGTTCTGATGTATTATCCTTCTCACTAGTTTGGATTTCTTTTCTCACCTCTTTGTCATCACCATGGTATCATGGTAACCATGCTGAGGAGAGAGGATGAGAAGAGAGGCCAGGGATAAGGCGGTTTTACTCCCATGCATACTCTCAGACCAGCTGAGCTGTGCAATATCTTCCTGTTTTCCTAAATGCTAACAATTTTATATGTTTTTTTTATAAGTTTGTGATAAAAGCCTACAGACAACAGAGCAGGAGTGAGATGAAAGTGTGCTAAACCAGGAAAGAGAGCAGCTGTACTGCTCAACATGAGCGAGGTGTTTTATTGCTTTCTATGTTTGGTCACACAAGCAAATAATTTGTGGTGCGTGCGGCATTACTGTTTTATCCCTCCTACTCCTCATCTCAGCTGGCAAGGGCGCATCTTTAGAAGAACGACTCAAGCATGACTCAAACCCACAAACTTTCTTGGGTTTGAGTCTTGCTCACAGCATATTTGCTCAGGAGACATGTCATTTATCATTTTCAACTGGCAGTAAGAGATATGTTCATAATTAACTACATTGACAGTGACATAATGACAGTGACATAATGGTATTTCACTTAAAATATGTCTGAATCATTTGTGTTAAACTGAAGTGCTTACAGTCAACCATAGCATGCTATTAGTCTGCTTCTATAAAATCTAAATCCATGACAGTTGGGCAGCATGTTTAGAAGTTATTCTGGTCTCTCCCAGGTCAAAGGGGTCTATGAGAAAGTGGGTGAAGCCACAGAGACGGCTCTCACCACCCTGGTGGAGAAGATGAATGTCTTCAAGACTGACCTGTCTGGACTCAGCAAGGTGGAGCGCGCTGGAGCCTGCAACTCGGTAAACTGCTTTCGTCAATGCAAGCTGTGTATCAATCAGTTTGAGTCTGTACAGGATTCATCTTTGGTGAGCACTGGGAATTGATGTGGAATTAGCTGTAGCAATTTTTAGCACAAACAACCAATTAAGACTGGTAATTACTGCCTTATTATACTGTAACAATGCCTGGTTAGCGTTTCACATGGGTCTCTATCATGTCTTAGACATAATGTGTCATATATTTGTCCCTGTATAAGTTTGTGCAAGATGATATTTTACATTTAAAATGTAGTCAGCAGATCAATGTTCAATATCTTATTCAAGCATGACCCAAGAATTTTACGGATGGCTGTAGGGCTTGAGCTTGTCATTATTTAAAACTTGTTCTGAAAACTACCCATCTTTGAGTTAAGAGTTTTCAGAATAATAATATTTGTAATAGTAATTGCTTTGGGTAATGGCTTGGTTGGTAAAGTGTACTGCTATGCTAGAGATGCCTTAAACGAATCTAGAGATGCTTGAAACTTTTGGCTCTGGTGCGGTGTCAGTTAGACCATACGGTGACTTAACATGGCGTGGTATGGATAAAGAAATTACAAACTAAGCTTATAATTTTTGTTTTAGGGCTACATCCTTGGGATCACACAGGAAGAAGCCATGATTTGGCTATCTCTGGAATTTAGAGCTGAATATAGCAGACAGAAATATTAAAGCACCAAGCAGGTTTTCAAATTGTCTTGTAGTCAATTAGACCACTGCAGCGATGTTTGTGTGTCAGTGATAAGTGATGCTGTCATCCACTCTATGCAAGTCAACTTTTTTTTTACTCGACTCTAGCTAAATGTCATCCAAATCCCTGTTGGTCTCACTTCCAGGAGAACAAAGCTTTTCATTGATCAAAACTTGTAAAGTGTAAGACTAGGTAAGTCGTATAGTGGCAGAAGTTCTAAGATTAGAGGTGTGAACGTCTGACAAAGTCTGTTGATTTGAATTTCTGGACTGGTTTGGAAAAGAGTCTCCACTTCCTCAATTAGCTTTCAAAAGCTCTTTATAAAGGTTGCTGTATAAATGCAGGACATTGCTTAAGAGTAACATGCATAAAGGGTAAGTTAAGCTAAAGCACAAATACAAGAAAAAGAAAGAAAAACTAGCAGAAGGCAGATTTATCAAGAGCTTACCTTATATTTCCAAATCTCTGTATATGCTGGGCAAACACAAATAGAAGACAGAAGACAGAAAGAGTCATTTCCCCAGATTGCCATGCCAAGACAAACTCCCATTGGTCATTCTTTGTAATATAGAGGAAAGCTTTGTCACATTGACAGATTTCAGGACATCCATTAGATGTTTGACATCCCCTAGCGGGGGGGTGTGTACATCATAGCTGTCTGGTTTGGCAGAGAGCATTATTGGTGTTAACCTTTCAGCCAATCTGCACTGGAATCAACACAGGCTTTGGCTCTGAATTAGAGAGACACCTACTGGTAGAACAGAACTTGACAATAAACAAGATGCTATGTGAGAAACAAGGCTGTATTCATCTATATGTTTGTTATTGACATAGAGATGATAACATATAACAGTTATCCCTGTTTAAATTCACATGGTCTGACTTGATGGACTTGATTCCTGCTTGTGTTTCTACTATCTAGAAATCATCAGTTTAAATGAATATCAGTACATCTATTTTGGTCTGCCACACTTTTTTAGAATTTTGCTGTTATATACCTTCAAATGGCTGAAGTTGTTATGATTAACTGTCCACAGCCAGGCCACATTAACATCAAGTGCTGTTGTACACACGCATCTGGCGCAGAATGAGTTCTGCCAGACATCCAGACAAGATGGTTGGTTGCTTAGACTAAGGCAGCATCCTTCAAAACTGTCTCAGCCAAACTCCTCCGTCATCCATTGGCCATGAGCCTGACAGCTGCCCACGAATACAGCTACTTAGCTCTGACTCTTTGCCTTTATCTTCTTCTCCTTTCTGCCTATTCTTTTTCCTCTCTTACTCATAAACCAGGTGATCAAGCAGCTAATGAAGAAGGAGTTTACCCTGGAGTTCTCTCGTGATCGCAAGTCCATGTCTGTCTACTGCACCCCCGTCAAACCGGGCTCCCAGAGCAAGATGTTCATCAAGGCATGAATGAATAATACAGCCACAGTTAAACAGATGGACATACTTGTACAGTGTATATCTTCCATTGAAACTTGTCTGCATTGTTTGATTGTTTTTGTTCTTCATCTTCTCCTTAGGGCGCCCCAGAGAGTGTGATTGAGCGATGTCAGTACCTGCGAGTGGGACCAGGGAAGGTGAACCTGACCATGGCTCTGCGTGAGCAGCTGCTGGCAAAGATTAGGGAGTGGGGTACAGGCAGGGATACCCTACGCTGCCTGGCCCTGGCCACCCATGACACCCCACCACGCCAAGCAGACATGGACTTAGAAAATTCTCACAAGTTTGCAGAGTATGAGGTACAGGATTGATGTGTTTTATGTTTTTTGTTTTTTTGGGGGGAGGGGGTCACAAAACAGATTCTATTTTAGATTTTGTCCTTAGCATCCTCTCTGTTTCTCTGCTTCTCTGAAACTCAGCTGGGTCTCACATTTGTTGGCTGTGTGGGCATGCTGGACCCACCCAGGAAGGAGGTGATCGGTTCAATCAAACTGTGCAAAGAGGCTGGCATTCGTGTTATTATGATCACTGGAGACAACAAAGGCACAGCGGTGGCCATCTGCCGACGGATTGGCATCTTCGGAGAAGAAGAGGATGTGTCAGGAAGGGCCTATACGGGCCGCGAGTTTGATGATCTCCCACCAGAGACCCAGAGAGAAGCTGTCAAACGTGCACGCTGCTTCGCCCGGGTTGAGCCGGCTCATAAGTCTAAGATTGTTGCGTACCTGCAGTCATTTGATGAGATTACTGCTATGGTGAGGAGAAGGAATGAATGTTTAGGGGTTCCCATTGGCTCCCTCAACTCATTCAACATTGCATCTCTAAGAAGCTCCCGCTTTCCCACTTACCCTTTACTCTGTGCTTCATATAAGTTACACCCTCTTTACTTTGACATATATTCCTGTATGTCTGTAGCAAGGCAAAATAAACATTTTCCTATGTGAATGACTTGTTGAGAATGCATGAGAGGAGGCCAGTGAGCCATGACATGTTTCAAGTCTCTATGAGGCTGCTCTTCTAGACACTTTTATCAAAAGCTGTCATCTGTGGTTCGCTCTGCTGCTTCTTATCTGACACACGTCTCAGAAGAGGGCTTGATTCAAGGAAGAGATGGGAGGGTGGGAGACAACAATATCGCCATTTGCCTGAAAGGCTCACTCCTTCTTCACCGCAGTGAAAAGCTGCCTTAGGCCCTGCCATGAGAGATAAATATCTGACTTTCTCAGCTTTAGCTTAATCCTGTCTGGATCTAAAATGATAATGAGACTTTGCATTATGAGATTACAGTTAGTTTTTCTGTCAGTTTAAGTTGCTCAGATTCATTTCTCTTAATAGAATACTTTCCCCTAAAACATTAGACAGTTGTTTTTTGGAAGCCAACTAATGCATATTTCCAGTACAGTAATGACTACAAAAATATTTTCTTGTCCTATCCATCACAGACAGGAGACGGTGTGAACGATGCTCCAGCCCTGAAAAAAGCAGAGATTGGGATTGCCATGGGCTCTGGCACGGCGGTAGCCAAGTCGGCATCTGAGATGGTGCTGTCTGATGATAACTTCTCCACCATCGTGGCTGCTGTGGAGGAGGGCAGAGCCATCTATAACAACATGAAGCAGTTCATCAGATACCTCATCTCCTCTAATGTGGGAGAAGTCGTCTGGTGAGGAACAGAAGTGGACTGACGATGTGTCCACATAGTCACTCACGCTCTCACTTTCAATCTGACATTACCAGTTTATGATTGTGTTCCCTGTGTCCATATGCAGCATCTTCCTGACAGCCATCCTGGGTCTCCCTGAGGCTTTGATTCCGGTCCAGCTGCTGTGGGTTAATCTGGTGACTGACGGCCTGCCTGCCACCGCCCTGGGCTTTAACCCTCCAGACCTGGACATCATGGACAAACCTCCCCGCAACCCTAAAGAGCCTCTCATCTCCGGCTGGCTATTCTTCAGATACCTAGCCATTGGAGGTAGTGTTTGATTAAACCGCTGTTAATCATATGTCAATGCTGTGGTTAGTATTGGCTGTGTTGCTGTGGTCAGTGATGCTAATAAAGCATAAAAAAGTTGGATCAGTTTCCAGTTAAGCTAATAATCTGTACTTTGTGATCCAAATACAAACAAAATGGTTACCCCACTATCAAAACTGAAGACAAAAAACTGGAACCTGTTATCAACGTCAAATTGACTAGGCGTCAAACACAAAAAAACAAACTCTTCAATTAAGAATGTAAATTCACCTCAGATTTACACGGTCAAAAAATAAGGATTAGTATAGTGGTACCCCTATAGTGGGATTAAAGTGAAATTCCTCCATTGGGTCTAAAGTTTATTTTTTGATTGGTTATTATTCATATGCACTAGCTGGAACAAACTGTGAAAAAGTGTCTGGTGCACATATGTGTCTGACTGTGGTTTTCCCTGCAGGATATGTGGGTCTTGGAACAGTAAGTGCTGCCACATGGTGGTACTTATTTGATGAAGAAGGTCCACAAGTGTCTTTTTATCAGCTGGTACGTTGGAAAACATTCTGTTCTTATTTGCTGCAGCACAGTTCTGTCCTTGGAGGATTTTTATGCTGCAGAGATGCTCTGTGTTTTGCTTGGTACCTCTCCCATTAATGTTTAGCCATCCCAGCAGTGTACAGAAATAGAAAAGGAAGTAAGACCCATGTGGTTTGATAGGGGAATAAGGCCAAGGTCCCCCAGTTGTTCCCCCATCAGATCTGAGCTCCATCAAACCAGTTCACACAGGTCCTGGTGACATCCTGTCAACACACAAACAGGCAAAGCCACACATAAACCCACACTAACTCCTGTCTACGTCTCCCTGCAGAGACACTTCATGCAGTGTACTGAGGAGAACCCCGTGTTCCAGGGCATCGACTGTGAGGTGTTTGAATCTCGCTACCCCACAACCATGGCCTTGTCTGTGCTGGTCACTATTGAAATGTTCAATGCACTCAACAGGTCAGTCATCTTCACCATATTACAAGACTAATTTTCCCATTTATATAATCCTGTTGCGCAACATCTGCTTTTTTTTTCCTGGCAAACTTTGGAGCTATTCACTGAGAGAAGTTATGCATATTATTGGTCATTCAACAAAAAAATACAAAAAAAAAATGTCCCTACAGTGTTAAATCCAATCCTACCTAAGATAGTCTAAGATACTATCACATTTTCTCATGAAATGTCTGGAACTATAATATCCTGCAAGGCTCACCTGACTGAAAAAGCATACACACTGTGGTATTTATCCCAAGACAAGACAAACAATAAAACTGACAGAGGAGTCGCATGTTTATACAGCTGCTAGCACCCATATAAGCAGAGAGACTTGTTGTTATGATTACTTAAGTGTTAGCATTAAATTCATCGCAAAGACACTGAATGAAAATGGAGTCAAGAAGATGACAGAGCTGCAGTCTGAAAACCTTTGAGCTTTTCCAAATGTTTTTTATGTGATCTGCCCTTATGTGTCTAACATTGTAAGTCCTTAAAGTTAAATTTGAACAGCTAAATGGTCAACCTGTTTTGATCTAGTAAATTTTTTCTCCGCCAGTTTGTCCGAGAACCAGTCCCTGATCAGAATGCCTCCCTGGGTCAATATTTGGCTGCTTGGAGCCATCATCCTGTCTCTCTCCCTGCACTTCTTAATCCTCTACGTCGAGCCTCTGCCTGTGAGTACTCATCTATGGAATGGTTGATGGGGAACATTTAGATTGTCTGTTGGCATGGAGAAAATGCATCTTGCTAACTATTAACTTTTTGATACTTTGTCCTTCAGTTGATCTTCCAGGTGACCCCTCTACACTGGTCCCAGTGGATTGTGGTCCTGAAGATCTCTTTCCCAGTCATCCTCCTGGATGAGGCACTGAAATATATTTCCAGGAACCACCTAGAAGGTATGTTGAGCCTGTTTGCTCAGCTTTTCCAGTGAATTACCCTTTCTGGATGATTGTTTAGTTTGAATCCGACATGGTTTGAGTTCATGAAGTTGATTAAATTGCATGATTCTTATCTTCTTGTAATGTAAGCATTGACTTTTTGTGAGGTTGAAAGTTGGAGAGGATTTTATCTGTCTACTGACGAATCTCTTTTGCTCTCTTTTCTCTCCTGCATTTGTAATGCAGCCTAAATTCTTTTTATCTCACCTTCTGTGAAAAGGTACACTACTTCAACCTCTTTGTGCCTTCTTTTCTCTCTCTAGTAGCAACTCTTAACTACAGACTAATTGCACTGCTTATTTTGTATTCTAATTATGCCTTTTAATCCCTGACAGGTGACGAGGAGAAGAAATATCAAAGGAGACGGCAGCTGAACTAAGACCTCTCCCTCAACACACTCACACAGTTAGATACATGCCTACCCTTTCCCCTTCCTTAGCTAGAAACCTTTTCTCTCCCCTGTCCTCATTCCCCACTCCTGCATGTCCAAAAAAAAAAAAAAAAANAAAAAAAAAAAAAAAAAACACCACTAAAAATGAGCAGGGCTTGCATGACGAATGCGCAAGAAAGAGAGCATGTGTGTTTCTGCGAGTATGAGTGTGTGAGTAAATGAGTGTGCATGTGTGTGTGTGTGTGTGTGTGTGTGTGTGTGTGAACAGGCAGTTGTAGGCCTGTCTTCATAGGTGTGAAAGTGAGACACAACTGCAGAAAAAAGAAGATAAAACTACCCAGGGCTCTGCTTTTTAAAGATTTCTGCTCATTGATTTTTGACTATACAGTACAAATATAGTGGTGCAGGAAATTGATCTTGGGGCAGGAGGGAGAAGGAGGACAGGGGAACAGAGGTTGATGAGACTTGGTGGGAGGACGGGCACTCACAAACAGTACACAGACCTGAAAGAGAGATTGAGAGTCGAGGCCTGTCGAGGAGAAGACTGCAGAGAGAGACTGGTATTCACACTGGCAAAAGAAGAGCGGCAGCAAACTGGTGGAAGGTGGGACACCCTGCTCTTGCTGTGGGGTGTGTACACTCTCAGACTAGTACAGACCACCATTGTACCTGTATGTGTCCACAAAAGCATTATCTTCAGGTGCTGCCTGGGTTTCTGCCAGCCATACTAAGAGCAGAGCCTTATCAGCACAACACAACTCTATCTGTGGCCAGTGTATGGCAGCATTGTTCCTTCACCGCTCACGCTTTGTCTTTGCTCTTACATACATATGTCTTCTACAAAGTGCTGTCCGTCGTGCATTGTGCAGAATCAGTCGTCTTTTACCTGTCTCCTTCTCTCTGTCTCTCCTTCTCGCTCCTCCTCTGTTGGGGGGGGCAGCCGTGGAGCCCAGGTTGTGACTCACTGGGCCCTGATTTGGATGTGGGGGCGTTTCTCCTCCAGAATGTGTGAATAGCTTTACGCTGCTTGGCCGCTTCTTTCAGCTTTTTTGTGAGGAGCTGAGGTCAGCTCACACACTTGGGGAAAAAAAAAAAGAAATGTGAANAGCTTTTTTGTGAGGAGCTGAGGTCAGCTCACACACTTGGGGAAAAAAAAAAAGAAATGTGAAATATCTCACAACACCAAACCAGCATATCAGTCCTGCAGTTGTCAGCTGTCCACCTGGATGGTCTTGTTAAGTCCCACTTTTCTCTCCATCTACTGTGCTGCCATTGGACGTTTTGCTGTCTGTCATGGCAAGTAATAAATTGAAGGTAGATTTTTAATAAAAGCAAAGCCACTTCATGGCATTTATTGGACACACATGGGGCATCTTGCTATTTTGCTCATCTATGTTTAATTCTGCATCAGTGCTAAGTGTGTGTGTGTGTGTGTGTGTGTGTGTGTGTGTGTGTGTGCGCGCATGCGTGCATATAGCCATACTTGAATCAATTTGTCTAATTTGACTTGATAGGCTTTTCAGTTTTTTTTACTTGCACAGCTGATGTAATTGAATTAAGTTACTGAGTGGCAAGTAAACTGCGTGTTTTAAATAACTTGCTCATGAATCATTTAGACATGATTGACTGTAACATTCATGCCTTATACAGCCCACTGCACTTCCACATTGAATATGTGGTCAAAATGAATGTGTTTCTGCTGGCCTTTAATTACTCTTAACCCCTAAAATGATTACCATTCACCCATATTTTCCATGATATGTCATATTCATACTGATCACTTGAGTTCTTAAAGGCTCTGAATCCCCCANATCCCCCCACACTGAGGCATGTTGAATTCTTTTAGTGTGCTTTGTGCGCTGCTCCCTCTGCTGCTCTTGCTCTCCCACTGCTTTAGCGATTCCGCTCTCACTTGGATATTGTTTTATAATAACTAAATAATAATGTATTTGACTGAATGAACCCAGGGGGTTTGGATTGTGTTTAAGTCTTAATTTGGGGTTTGTTTTGGGCCCTGGTGCTTTGTGGGCTGGGTCAGCTCTCTGCCACTGTTTTTGGTCTCTTCTTGTTTTCAAACCTGATTTCCAATTGTAGGACTGAATTCTTCAGTATGGTACAGATTTTAAATGAAATATCCATCTTCAAGCACTGCAACACTGTTGAAAAAAAGATCAGTTTGATAATATACGTGTATTTGTCCTTTTTGGTTATTTGGTGATGTATTTTCTGTACTCCAGAGGATAACTGGGCAAACATAGACAACATAACTTCACATCCACATATTTTGTTTATATCTACAATAAAGGTAACTTCAGACATATGTAGGATATGAGTAACTAAAGTAGAAGTAGATGGATGGATACACTAAAAAAGTCCATACAACACTTTGAAATGCATTGAACTTCACAGACTGATGATATGTAACAGTGTGGGAGGATTTGAGAGTGGAATATTCATTTAATCTGTCACCAACACCTGGACCTTACCTCAAATGTAACACATTTTGATTTTGATGAACAGCAGCATTATGTTCAGTTTATTCAGTCCTCAGTTCATCAATATTTTTTTCACTCTTTAATTTGTACCACCATGGGAATGTGGCATCTCCATCGAGATCTTCAGTGGCTTAGGGCCCCAGGAGCCCCTCGTGTCTCCTGCTCCAGTCCCAGGTCTCCATGGCCCTGTAACATGTCGGCACTCTAGGTCTGTATAGCCTTGTTATTTACTACTGAATCCACAACTCTGTACAGAAGATGAGAATATGATCGCATGGAACCGTGTTACTGTAATATTAACCTATACAGTATATGATATTTAATTTTTTGATAACTTACATCAAGGAAACCTACTTATCAACAACAGGACAACTTGCGAGAAACCATTTGTTTTTTATTTGTCTTTGAGCACACGTTAGCTAAGGATCTAATTTTTTTGTAGAATAGAAAGAATTCATTTGGTTTTACAGTGACTGGGGTTTTGTGTCTTTTACTGTAGGGAAAGAATATGACATATCCTGTTTAAGCTAGACAAGAATCATGTGTAGGCTAATAAATGACAATATACTGGTCAATTCAGTGCTAGTTGTCAGGTGTGAGAATGTTAAAGAATTTGTGAATGAATTGTGTCTGGTTTACACTGAGCAATTAGCAGTGATGATCCTGGATTATGAAGTTTTATGTACATTGAAGGGCTTGGTGTGGATGCAGGCTCTAGAGACCCCCGATAATCCTTTTGGGTCAGAAATTTGGGATGTTGCCCAGTATGGTACTCAAAGACTTCTGCTATCCAAAATAAGAATAACACCCCAGTCAGAAAATGATCAGGTTAGAATCAATTATATCTGACCATCAGTTCCCCCCCCCCCCNTTTTTTTTTTTTTTTTTTGCATATATAGACAAATAAAATGTTTCTAGAGCCCAAGTCCCACCTCTGAGAAATTTAAAGGATTCTCTGTATTGCCTTGTTAATATTAATTGTGGACACATAATTTTATAAATGACAAAGATGTGGAAATAAAGATTATTTATCTTGTTATTTATTCAGAGGTTGTGTCTTTATATGTGATTTATGTGATATATGTGATCTCACTTATTTACATGGGCAAAAATGAAGGATGAAGAGAAACAATCTACATCTGGTCATTCAGTTAATAAACCAGAACCAGAATATTTTTATCGAGTGCAGTCATTATCAAACTTTTTGCCTCAAACCAAAATATCTAAGTACCATCTCACCAATAAGCCATGTGTGTTGTGGCACGTGTGTTTACTGTAGTGGGCACATGGGTCAGGTTATCTTCTACAAAAATCAAATTATTAATTACACAAGAATAATAATTATCCTTAAAAAAATCTTAATCTTCATTTTTATCCAGTTTGATTTCCCTTGAATACAACAGTTTAATCATGTTTAAGAAATAATGGATGATGCAACATACACTTTGCATGCACTGAAGTTTTTGTGCCAGCAGGGGGCGATGCTCCACTACCTTACCAGTATGTGTAAAGCTGTAAATTGACTGGCAAAGGCAGGCCATCAAATGTGTTTGCTCCAGTTTTCTAATGTAGTAGAAGTGTGAGCTGGATGTCAGGATCAGCTGAGGCGACTGAATTCATCTGTCTGCTCTCATCAGGCTCAGATCAGATATCAGACATTGTACATAAAATCTTAAATCGTAAAATCTTCAGATATTGTCCTCTTAAAAAAAAGAAAAAGAAAAACCCAAACAGGCTCTGCTTATGTCTTGTGCAAATATAATGTCTTGTCCAACGCTGATAGGTCCACTGCAGCGGAACTTTTCACCAAGACAGATAAAGATGGAACTCATTTTCTATGACTTTTAGATTTACAGACACCCTGTTGATTTTTAAACATGATGCACCACACACTCATCTGCACTCAACACCTGCCTTTCAGGCTGCCACTGAGCACACACCTTACATGCTTTGTCATGATTCTTCAGATCTCACATAAGGGAATGACACCCTCCCTCCTCAGGGGAAGTTCCCAGAGTGTGCATGGATTCCCACTTCCTGGGGCTGCAGAGGGAAAGGAAATGAATCTCATTAGCATCAGTGGAGGGTGCTGGTTATTTCCACCCAAAGCTCCAGAGGCCTGGGGAAAGTCAGCAGGGGCGCTGTCCCAGGGAAACACAAAAAACACACAGGCTAAGGATAGCAGCTGAGAAAGCATGATGCAATTATGCACAAAATGAAAGAGCCTTTGGGCAAGGACTACATGTTGGAATAGAATGGGTCCTTTCTTACATTTTAATCAAAGTGAATCATCTGTCTGTTGCTGTTATTATAACACATCAATGTATGAAAACAGCCTGCAGCAGTGAGTAGTTATCTATATTTGCACACTGATAAAACACTACACAAAAATAATTGATTAGAGACATGTTGATGAAACACTGGTAAAAATCCAGGAAGAAAAGCAAGAACTGCAAAGTTGTGCAGATGAGATAAATCCCAAGGTGATTATGTAAACACTTTAAATGACAAAACAAGTCAAAATGACAAACAGAGCCAGAATGAACTGAATGACAAAAAAAAAAAAAAAAANAAAAAAACAACACAAAAAAACCCCCCCACAAAATATAGGTTACACATTCTTCCTGTTTTTGTTACCTCCAAAGCTAAGACAGATGAGAAGGAAAAGCTTTAGAGGTCTTTCTCTGTAAAGAACCAAAAATAGTGTGCAGAAAATTAATCCTTAGAGACTAAGAGTTTTACAACTGTCACAACAATAGAATGTATTGCAAATGTTTGCAACAATTTAATTTGGTCTTCATTTGAGGATTTTTACCACGGTTCTCTTTTTGTTTTGGTTCTATTATTTATAAATCTTGTACTTTCTCTGCTTATATTGATTTTGGATTGTTAACATGAACATGTGACTGAATGCAGTATAAGTTACAGTATTTTGCTTTGTTGGTTTCATCAGATACTCACATACAACACATCAGATCATTATCCAGGATTCAATTCTAAATCCAGCAGGAGTAACCGATCTTTTGCAAAGGCTCTGTCTACAGCACCATGCCTACACTGGGGACAAGCTGACTTGGCTGGCCTGACCGTGCACATACAAAGCTGTATTGAGGCTGCTTTCTACTATGACTCATATAAAAACACAGAGGCTGCCCACTGTGTAGGAGTTCTGTGAACACCAGCTAGAAAACTGCCCTGAGACACAAAGAGACACGTAATCTGTGAAATCTGGGGGTTGAATGTGTTTTGGGGGAGGACATCTCTGCCCCTTATCTCATGGTGTCAGCTGTCCTGTGAGATTTGCTGTAAGGCTGAAGCTGTTAACAAGAAGTTAAATAAACTTGTTTCCCCTCATGGCTACAATGGGGAAGTTGTGCTCTCAAAGCCTGCAGCACTTATTACAAACACTCTATATTATTTGGTTCCTCTCAGAGACCAGTTGTACAGCTGATTAATGGCTTAATATTGTGTGATATGTGATTAAAATGGACTACAGGTTGATACCTTGTACCATTTATTATGTTAGATTCAGTGTTTCCTTGTTATAAGAGCCTGAGGTGTATTTAATTTATTCTAATATGCTCACCTGAGAGCCCATGCTGCTAATTGTGTTGACAATCTATTCTCAGAATGTTCAAAATGTTATGCTTTAGAATGTGATTTACATGACAGTCCAATCCAGTGATGTGCATGAAAATGATTGCATGATATGTACAGATGGATGGCATTTTGCTGTGATTCTTTCTCTAAGGGTCACTGCAAGTCACTATAGAGTTATTCTGAGAGAGCACCTTCATCCTATAAAGCATTTCTATACTGATGGGATGGATCTTTTACAGGTTGACTGTTTGCATCCATAAGGCACGAGGGGTCATCACATGGTTTGACGAGTGTGAAAATGATGTAAATAATTACCAGATCTCAACTAAATAGACAAGTTATGTGAGATTTGGATTGATGTGTTAGACAAGGCCAAATGAGGGACTAACTTTCAGTAGAATGGCATTTAAATGTTGCTTTTCATTTAATTTGTCCCCCATTTGACTATGTGTATAATATGTACTATACATTTTACTCATTAGGGGGGGGGGGGGNGTATTCAGAGGGGTAACCTGATTGTAACCTTATGGCACCATACAGTAATGAGCGGAACAGTGATATTACAGCCTGTGTTGTCAGACAATATGGAACTGTTGTATAGATTGTCAAACTTCATGAGTTGTGAAAATTCCATATCGCAAATTCAGCATCTCTGCTTTGGACAACCCTGAATGACTAATGAAACAGCTTATAAGGGCAATTTCACACCATTTGAAGAATAATGATCGTGTATCATGCTCTGCAAAGAAAGAAAAAAAGTTAAACAACAATGTGAGGGGTTATATTTGTGTCTAAATCTCCAGTTCTGAAGCTGATCACTTTCTAAAAGTAATATTTTACAGCTAATGTGAGGGATCATGGCTCAACAAACTTCCCTTTGGCTAAATAAAAGTTCAAACAGATCTATTTTTACTCATTTAGATAGAAACATTTGATTAAATTAAGCCATAACAAGGCCAGTACAGTATATCAACCGTACGTTGATAAATTAATTTGTTATCCTTTGCGATTAAAAATGACGATCTCTGCTCTCCGATTAATTAAAGAGAGATTCTTTGTAATTGTCAATGGGGAGGTGAAGTGGTGGCCGGTAGAGGCGCTGTAGCTTAATGTTGCTCCACATACAGTATTAAGCCTTATTAAGTGCAATATTTAACATGTGTGCAGTAAAGAGGCAAATTCACGTTACATCTGCTGAATGCAAAAATGCATCAGTGACCACACGTGCATAATGTTAGATAAATATCTTATAATATGTAAAACCGTGATAGTGCTGCTGTACATTAGTTGGTAAATAATAGCATGATTGTGCAGGCTGCAGGCAACTGACGGATCTTAGGACCCGTGGATTCATGTCATGTCGAATAATAAAAGTTGGATATGGTGTGCAGTCGACGTGAGACAAAGTCAGGCTGTTACAAAGTGTTTTTGCGTGCATCTTCTCTGCTGCTGTGTGCGGAATGCAGAGCTGCACCGTGGCAACATTTTAGCATCTGTAGCTGTGTTTATTCCGCCGCTGGGTGTCTGCACTCTGGCTTCATTACAGCAGAGACGGGGGGAGTGCAGGCTAGCCTGTCTGTNGGGTGTCTGCACTCTGGCTTCATTACAGCAGAGACGGGGGGAGTGCAGGCTAGCCTGTCTGTTGGTGTTTTCCGGAAGAGAGGGTGTGAAACATGGGACACATCTGAGCTCAGCAGCTGATTCACGCTCACATCAGAGAGAATCCTGCGTAATGCCTTACAGCCTGTTCGTAGTAATTAACCATCTCTTTCGATAAAGTGAATCTAACAGGCACTCTGAGTATTTGGGTATTTCCAGACGGGACATCCCTTTGGATCACTGGACGCAAAAAAGGGCTCAAACACAGCTGATCACTTGGTGAGTAAAACTTTTAAAGCCATATTATTTTGACGTTTGTGTTGATGTTGTGCTTGTACTACCGGTTGGTGCTGTTTTTGAGGAAACAGCTGCTTTTGTGCAATGCAGACGGTTTCAACACACGTGTTTCCTCATAATGTTTCTGCATCATCATTTTAAGTGTTCATTTGCAGGAACATAAGAATATTAATCTCACTACTTCAACCGTGTTACACACACACACACACACAGATACATACACTTGCACGCATGTGTAATATAGTCAGGTTGTAGGCTGCAGTGAGCTGAAATGTAACATGCACGCGCACCAACTGTGCCATTGACCTGCTTCCTGCACCTGTCAGAATTCTAATGCTCATACAGCATTCCTTGAAATTCAATGGCAGTGGTTCACAAACTGGGGTGTATGGACCCAGCATCTTTTAGGTAATCCAGGTGGCCTCCTGTAATAGGAGATATGAGTCCAATAAAATACCTGGTAAACAACAGCACAGGATTAGTGCTCCTGCATGTCTGCCTGATGAAACCTGGACCTGTCAGCATAGTAGGCTTACAGTGCCATCCACTGATATTGGCACCTTGGTAAATAAAAGCAAAATAGGCTGTGAATTTAAAAAAAATAAAATAAAAAAAAATATTGTTTATCTTCTTGATCTGTCTTTCAAAATATTAACACAAATATAACCTTTAATTAATTTGATGTGGATCCACACATTTTTTAAAATGATGTCTTGGCATAAGGAGATAGGGCATTTTTGATCATTTTTTAGTTTTTTGAAAAGTAACATCAAATATATTAAAAAAAAACAAATCAGGCATATTTATCATGATAGACCAGTAAGTGCAATTTGGTCCATCTCTGGATAAGGATTTGGATCTGGCAGCCTAAAAAATATGCTTAGATAGGGCCACATTAATAGAATTGCTGTACAGTAACAGATGGGGCGAGAAACAACCCCCAATGATGTTTCAAAATGAACCGAATGAATGAAATGATGTTTCAAATGGTTTTGATGTATCTTTAATAGTTATGGGTTATAGCTGTTCCATTCTCTTTAGACCAGTAGAACAAGTAAAATTTTGTCATTTGGCCTTGGCAGAGGTATGCGCTCTAATGAGTTCTCTGGTGTATAGTGATGGAACTGTAAAATAGTGACTGTCAGAAAACCTCATTCAGCAGATTGTTACTCAGTGACAGAAAGCCTCAGCAGAACAAGCAGCAGAATCGTTTCTATGGCTTTTATTGCTGTAAAGTGAGTTTACTGTCTGATTAAAAACAAGTCTGTCTGCTGTAACTGGTGCTTATTTTACATGACATTGTCCATAAGTGTTTAAACCTTCTTTATGAGGCACTGGGCCGAATCCATCCTTGAAGTTTATTTGAAAGATGACTTCAAAACGAAGGGCTCCTTTAATGCTTTCTATTAAAAACAGACTGAGGGATTACATGAATGACATTCAACAAATCAGTTTCCACTGTTGTTCCTAACCAGCCGTTAATCAAGCTACAGTCAGTGTAATGCCTGTTCAGCAAAGAGAAAAGCAGTCCGTTTCAGTTGATGGCACAGAACATTGTGATTTAACATTTATTCCCACTTGTAAGCCACTATTTGTTTTTCATGTTAAGTGTTTCTTATTTGACAACATAAAGATACAATGTTCAGGTTATGTTGCACATAAAGTTAAACCTCACGGTGTAATCTACTTGAATGTTGTTACCATTAAATAAATTGTAAATAATTAGGTATAATGCACAAATATTGATCCTGAATACTGTATTTAATAAAAAGCAGTTGCACATAACAAAGGAAAGTGCTAGACATGACGATCTCATGGTCTCATGGTATGACAGTGTGTAAAATTTAGCACGCAGTACTGGAGATGAAATTAATGAGAACAAACCCCCGCCATAAAATTTACCCTGGTCTAATCCTAACATGATTATACATTACCATAATCCCCAAACTTCTATGTCATCAGTTTTCAACTTTCAAGGAATTTAGTGTGTTTGTGATTCAACAAAAGACTTGTCTTGTTTTGTGCACGAAAAGTGCAGCTGGTAGCAACACTGCAGGCAGTAAAATTATACTTTGAGCTGTCCTCAGCTGTGTATGAGCCAGGGAATATAAAAAAATATGCATAAATTATAATATAAAATAGAAAACTAACAGGCATTCAAAGTAAAACATATAAAATAAAAAATGTACTCTGGGGGAAATAGACATAAAATAAAAGGGTAGTTCCGTGTTATTGAAAGGTGCTTCAGCAATGACATAAAACACACGATAAGAATCACTGCATGACTGATAAATATGTAAACATTATGAATGCAGTGGTGACAGAATGATAATTTAGTGATGAGTCGGTTAGTTTTTTAGTGCAGGACTGTAGTGCAGGACTGTAATGGTTTTGCCATCTAGAAAATCCTTTATCAAATGCCTGTGTTGTATTATAGCTGTGTGATTGATGCATTTTAATGTAGAATGTGAATCTAGAAGAAACTCTTGGTTTTTTCTTATTGTAAGGAAGTAACATTTACAAGTGGAACATTTACTATTGATGCTTAGATCATTGATAAAAACTGATATGTACAATATGCAGATTTTCTGTACCCATTTTTTGACTTGTGCCCAGTAGCAAAAACTGTTTTTGGTTGGTGGAAATTTGCAACAGCAGTAAAGCTTCTCTTTCTCCTGTCTCACTTCCTATTGCTGAATGTGCTGATGGCTGTAACATCATAAAACTTCTTTAAACAAGCTTTAGTAATCATCCCACAGCCATGACCTAGCTACTGAAAGGAGGACGTGTCAACAACTCCCCGATCCTTTCGGCCCTCTGGGAAATCATGAGAATAAGGCTGGATAGAGAGAAATGAAAGTGTGTGTGTGTGTGTGTGTGTGTGGGTGTGCGTGCATGCGTGCGTGCGTGTGTGCGTGTGTGCGTGTGTGCAGACTTATGTGGATTGCTCTATTTATGTGTATGTTGATATTACTAGACTATTTTATAAATGCCATTATGTCAAACACAGCAGCGCTCAGAGAATAAATAGTGTTTCTGCTGTTCAGTTGTTGGTGGATTCTACTCTATCCTGCTGGACTAATTTTTATATGGCAACAATTTTACTTGTTTGGCCATTGTGCAAATTGATTCTGCGGATATGTCACTGTCTTTACATAGAGTTTACAGTGAGTGCTTCTCTTTTTCCAAATGAATAAACCAAAACCTGAACGGCCAAACCCAAAGAACCTAATTTAGAAGCTGAATGGATCTGGTAAGAAGCAGTATGCTTCCACACACTGCACTGTCTGCTGAATCTCTGTTACTTTATCTTTATCAGAAATAGAATCAGACTGAGCAGATTGTAATTTACAACCTCGATACATAGTTTGTTATTGTCCAATGAATGCAGTGCTGTTGTTAGTGGGTTGGAAAGTGGTGGTATTTCTTGGACAGGGCCAGGGTTGGATTGGCCATTGGGAGAAGTGGGACTTTTCTCGGTGGGCCGCAGCCATTGGGTGGGCTGGCCGGTGGCCTTTGTACTGCACAATATAATATAAATTAAAATCAATGTAAACTAAGCAAACATAATTTTTTTTCTTTCATAATTTTCTTGGTGCTGAGGCAAAGAGAAAGGATGGCGCATAGAAACAGCGGACAATTACGGACTTATTCACCCCGGCATCATTGGCATTTCCATCTGGCCATACTATAGCCATCCTATTTTCTGTTATAATTCTCATGCATCTATTAAATGCATGAAAAAACCCAGAACAAAACAGAAGTTCCAGTTTGTTTGGATTACAGCAAATTTAATCAGTCATTTTGAGAGAGTAATATAAATAGCTGCACAGAATAAATACCCTCATAGATGTAAGTATTATGATATTTATATTATATATAAGATACATTATGATATTATGATACTGTTGTGATTCAAGTTTTTTTGTTTTTGTCTTGAGTGGTGACACACCCTGTGGAATCCATAGTGGTGAGCCGCTTATTTGCTGGCTAGAAGCCTTTTATGTTACAGTTGTGAGAAAAGCAGTTACTCCAGTGACACAGATAATACTGTATCACCACCTCTAACGCAGAATCAGCCTTTGATTCCCACTGAGATGTTTATGGAACATCACAGTTAAGGCTCAGTAGAATCATCCTGCTGTGTGAACAGTTTTCGACACACCAAGTCAATTCTGTTCGCAAGTTGTCCTTCAAGCTCAACATGGCTGACAGAAAACAGGCTAATGGTTGTATGTAAGCTTTAGAAATGAGACCAGCATGTTGTTATTTGTAAAGGGTGCTGTTTATCTTCCATGAACTGGTGTGTGAGAATGTGAGCTCCTTCTTTCTTTTGCATTGTTTCACATTCTTGTTGCAGCTTGTCTTGTCAGGCATGTGTGTGTGTGTGTGTCTGTGTGTGTTCATGTCAGAAACCTGTCTAGGGGGAACTGATGCACCCTGTCAGTGGGCCAAAATACCATTTATTTGTGCCTTGGCTTCAGTCTTTTTTTCAAGCTCTAGATCCAATCATTATAATTTAACAAAAAGTCCTGTTTCTGCTGAAAAGGCCTTTACTCCTGTTCTTGAGGAGTATTAAGACGCAGACTTTAAGTCTGCGTCTTAACTCCTTCTCTTCTTTGTATCTGAGCTTGTGGCTGTACATTTTGTCTACATGGATTCAAATCATACCCTCAGTTAAGCAACACCAGCAGGAGTGATGCCTAATTCAGCTCTCATGCCTCTGGACACTTTCCAACTTAGAAATATTCACAGAATCAAAAGCAGCCTCCAGCAAGCTTTTCAATTGGGTTTGATATTGATGTAAATTAAGACATGAAAAATCCAAGTGAATTTTTCAAGTGCAGTGAGTTCTAACCTTACTTTTTTCCAGGCAGAAAGAAAGATGGGCATGTGTAATTTTGCTGTCAAGACTGCCACAATCACATCAGTTTAATGAAAAAATGCAATGTAGTCACCTGGATGTTATCCCAGGTCTGTGAATACTGGCATAGCTTTCATAATAATGAATTCCCTGAGTTGCATGAATTCCCTCGGCATCTGAAGAGAACTTGATGCACTTAACCTCAGACAGGAGGGAGAATGTCTTCAGGCATGTGTGACGGAAAGACTGCAATTCTACTCAGTAAACCAAATACCAGGAAACAGCTAAATATTGTTTGCATGTCATATGTGCACTGCTCTTGAATTTATTAAACTTCATCATTGGCTTCAACCGCAGCAAAGTCTGCTGCCATCTCATAGCCGGGCCTGAAGATGCAACAAATACATCCAGTCCCAGACTCCTGACTAAGCATAAGATGACCAGACAAAGCAGGTCTCTCAAGGGCCCTCCCCATCTGTGTGTTTAAAAAAAAATAAATAAAAATAAAAAATAAAAAAAAGCAGGTGGAGATGTCCTCATCACCTCACCAACCCACAACACTTGGGATTAAAGGTGAGTTTGATGTTGTACAGAGACAGACTCAATCCCAGTCTGCCCTCCACACCTTGGCCCTATCAATGCCCCCACTCCCCCTCACCCCCATGTACTTTTGCATGTGGTGAGGGGGTAATAGGCAGGAATCAGTTTGAGGAAGGGCCACAGTGTAGCCTCAGGTTCACCAATTGAAAAAGGGAGCAGAATGGCAAACTCTCCTTGTAGAAAGCATACTCTCTCTGATTGGGTGGGAGGTCTGCCAGGTGTAGGTGTAGAGGTGGAGCTCCTGTGGATTCATTAAAAATTAAGCCTGTATGACAACAAGCCTGCAATTATTGCCTGATATCAGCTGTCCTGAAATGACATTTTGTCAGTGCAAACAATATACATTTCTAGAATTGTTTAAATAACATCCATGTTTCATAATAAAGAGCCTGATACAGTCATACTTGCTATTCAAACCCATTTTAAATCTTTTTGCAAATGTCAAGGTCATGAAAGGAAATATTAATAGTGTACCTTAAAGCACGATGTCCTCCACAGGTTTTTTTTTTTTTTTTTTTTNTTTTTTTTTTTTTTTTTTCCTTTGGGCTGCTTTGTAGAGAATGGATGCATGGATATATTTACAGGTCGTCATTAGTTCACACTATGTCGTCTCACGAGCACATCTGCATATTAGCCTTCATTATTCAAAGTACTCTCAGTAAGCATTCTCGGGATTCTCAGATCTTTTTGTTAACCTCATCCAAGTGCTAGCCTGAATACCACCCCACTTGCACTTCCCCTTATTCCCATTAGCCTGTATGTGAGAGACTAACTACTCTAGCACAAATGAGATGCCCACAGGGAACCTCCATCAGCTCTAAAAGCTCCATTGAGCTCTAAAAGGTGAAGTAAATAAAATTCTGAACAGCTGTATTGAGCGTGAAAATAAGCATGTGTAATGAGGAATTAATACAGAAACTACACACACAAGCTCCAAAGGCAAATATATAAAGTATGTCATGTTGCTTGGGGATCACTTATTCATTCAGATTTGATGTGATCTTTGCCAATTCCAGATCAAGTTTTTCCCTTTTGATGGGTTACAAGCAACACACTATAATACACCAAGTTTAGAAACCATAAGAAACCATAAAACAAGATAGTTTGAATTTGTAAAAGAGAAGATCATTCTTATAAAGTTCGACATGAGACAGTCCTTGGAACCTCAGAGGCATCAGCTGAACCTGGGTCATTTTTAATTATTTAATTGTCCTGCCTGGAAACTGAGTTAACACTTGATCGCCGCAAATGTGAATATGAATGGTTTTCAACAGGATTGAACTTTCAGACTGAAGTGCTCTTTTCTTAAGAGGCCATCTCTAAGTATCTGTGAATGTAGTCCTTTGGTTAAGGTAATTTACACATCTAGCTCGTTCAAAATTTTTTCAGACCATGGATCTAAGTAGAGTTTGTTTGGGCATATATGAACATAAAAATCCAATTCAGATCTGGGCCAAAACAACTGGACTGAGGCATGGTCTTGATTAGGTCACAAACTCTGGAGCAGTTTGTTGGTAGTGTCAACATGAAGCAAGTCTGAACCAAATACAAGGTGAGCGATGTGGAATCTGAGAGACAGTGGTTAATGTTAACCTACAGATTTGGTTGCACATAACATATCAAACGAATGCTGTGAAAAGGCCTTAATATATTGAGTTTACCTACCATGTCTTCAGATAACATATTGAAGGTTAGCATGTTGTTTTGTGTGCTCAATATGAGCTCTGTTTTCCTGTTAAGTTGTCCAAAGACAGCACTTCTTCTTCAAATAATGTGAAGAAACATTTGGATTTCCAGATGTCTTGAAGTCAAATTCAACATTCTGCTGCCATAGTTTTGCTTTGTATATGGCCCAAATGATGACTGTGACTAGGAACATATGCCAGTTGGGTTGTTATTCCGTGCAGGGCCAATGGGTTTTAGAAGATGTTATTTCCTTTGCTTTATACATTTGTATTAATAGTTCAGTTTGACCTTTGTGAACTCAGTATAATTGCATTTTTGTGTTCTAAATAGTTGTAATGATCAGTGGATTTTAGTAAAAACACTGATTTACTTCTCGGAATTTGTCAAACAATAACTCAAGTGATCTTGAGTTCATGTTTGATTGCTCTTTTTATTGGGTTGATAGTGTTATCAAGTCATACAAGCATTGTCAAGCAATGACTATAAAAGTCATACATGCTTCTAGCAGTTGTGCTGTTTGGTGTCAGTTTATGATTAAGCATCTACTATGATAAAAATATGTGAACCTTAAATTTCTTCCTTTATCAGTGTCGAATCAGTGTTCTGCTAGTTGAAGGTATGCTTACTGTGTCTGTACTGTACTGCTTTTTTTTTTTTTTTTTNTTTTTTTTTTTTTTTTCCATGACAGGTGAGTTAAATGAGTGAACTGATGGCTGGGTCGAGTTTGTGTCTCTCCCCAGTCTACCTGTCACTCTGAGGCCTGTGTGCTGTCCAAAACTCCTCCACAAACCCTTAAACGGGCATTTCCTTTGTGGCCACCTGTCACACTGGGTCCTGTGGGTATTTATTCCTGCACACAGAAAATGATCTCAGGGGGTGGTGACACATATTTGTGATGGAAAAGTCAGAGAAGAGTGCTTTAAGTGAGAGTGAAGGTTGTGGCTGCCTCATTCCCAATGCTGCACAATTTGTTTTAAGATTATTATGTCGCACCCCTACGCAAGACATGATCACACATTTGTAATGATTTAATAAAAAAAAAAAACAAACATTCACTTTTCCATGTGACGGAGTATTGAAAATCACTTATTTCTCATGTTTGGGGATGATTTCTGTCTTCTGCTTCTGAGAAATCTATGATGGGATGTCCTATCTGCAACAATTTGTGATTTAAAGTTTAATGATACAAAGCCGTGTTGGATGTTGATTGATAATGAATGTGTGGGGATGGAGGAGGTCATTGAATGGGTTCCTGTATGAATGGGTGAGTAGCAACTTGGGATGATGGAGACTCAATGCGGGGCTTCTGTATCTCAGGCACTGAGTTGTTCAAGCCTACTTAGACGGTGCCTAGAGGAGGGACGGGAACAGTATGTACGATGTTGTATAAGCTGGGTGAGTGAAGAAAAGGATGAAAGGATGGGCAGGGAAGGATGGAAATGAAGGGAGGGATGAGAGGATGACCAGGGATATTTTGCCAGATTCCCTAATCTTTCAAAATCAAATGTTCAGATGATACACTCGCGTTAAAATTCAATGTTTTGCCTGCTAACGCATAAGTCTGAATGTAGAAGAGATGGTCATTTTTTAAATTTCTCTGTACAAGCCATCTTCTCCTGGGACTATATTCCCTGGCGGAGACATATACTACACAGGTTAGAGAGATAAACCTCCATTACACCTTTTCTGTGTCAGATCTCTGTTGCTCACAGTACTTCCTCCTCGTGTTCTCAGTATGACATCCTTTTTTAATTCAGCTCAGGTCTCTTTACAGTAAGCCAGTAGAATGCTGGAATTACTGTACATGAAAAAGCAGAGCTGGTGGGTGTCCATTTGATGAAATCATGAAGGAGTGAGAAGTGGAACGTGACCCTGGGCCAGCTGGCACCGATCCACTTGTTTAAGAAAAAAGCTATTTTAGTTAGCAAACCATTCTTCAACTTGATTGGAGTTCTGCAGAATTAACCCTCGGTGCCCCTCTGCAGGCTCCTGCATCAAAATTTCTCTTTGTAGCAGGTTGGAGAATAAGAGCCTCTTCAGTGCCTCTGCAAACGCTATTGATGAAAGGTGGAAGAAGTTCAGCTGAGAGGTCTGAAATTTTTACAAAGAAGAACTTGTCCATCAGACTTCAGAAAGAAAAAGTAAACTGGCACATTAGATGAAAGCTAGCAGAACCTGCTGCATTAGGCAATACCTGCTGTCAGTAAAAGGTGCAAGTTGGCTTCAGAAATGGCTAGAAGGGGTGCTGTGTATTACATTGCAGGAGCTTTTTAGAGGGAAATTTAAGGATGCTTGATTATATTTGTTTTTCACATTCCCAAAGTCTCTTGGAAGGCTGGAGAGGACAGAATTTAAATGACAAAATGTTGGTTGTAGTAAAAATAGTTCATTTTCAGATGTCAGGAAAACAATCATAATGAATTCCTTTCTTACCATTAGTAAACTTATTTTTTCCAGATCTGAGAGATTGATCCTTGTTAATAATAACAGATTATTTCAATTAAATACAAATATATTTCAACTGTATTTTTTTACTGTTGTCTATGATTATAGATACATCATGTTTACACCAGTTTTTGAAAAATACGCATATATCATTGTGCTTTTCTAGATCTAGATTTCACACCACTTACTGTACTTGTTCTTGTAAACTTGTCACATTTTGAATGTTATTTTCCAGGATTATGAATTCTTATGAAGTCCCAGGAATTCATAACAAGTCACATCTATATTCTAGAAATGTGAGCAGTTTTAATCGAAGGATTAATTAAAAATAGTGGTCCTTTAGCATGTTTGAAGCTCAGAATGAGTCATGGGAGGCTGCTGGGCTAAACACTTGGCCACTCTGTGTTATCTGGAGCTTGCTAATGGCTGTGCCTCTGTTTCTTATACCACCGACCTTTCCCCAAACAAAGAACATAACCTGAATCTGATTTTGTTGCTCAGGTTTTCTGTGTTTGTTTTTTTGTATGTTTGAGCCACCAAATGCACATTTAGGGATGTGCTCCAAACCAATAGCTGTGCAAATTGAGTTTATTTTCAGCAATTATATGCTGCAAGAGATTTTCTGTGATGTTTTTCACAAAATACTGGATACAAGATATGTTGTATAAAAACTCAGTCAGGTCAGCTGGATTCGAGACCCTTCGGCTTGGTCATGCCTTACAAACACAGTTGGTTGTGTTCACAGGTGGGAAGGTGGCAGGTAATTCTCATCCTTGCTGCAGCATCCACAGTATTTCTGGTCTGTCAGTTGTCCTGTCGTTCAAGGGGGATAGGGTGACCATTTCATGCATTATGCCCTGCAGGTGAATCTCAAGTGAAAAGAAATGGCTGGTGTCATCACGTCTCATGAAGGCATTATGTGACTGACTTCACCACTCAAAAATAAAAGTGGAGTTAATGTTATCATCGACTGCTAAGAGCAAACAGAATTAGGCATTTTAAATTAAGAGAAATTTGCCCATGAAGAGAATAATCAATAACATATGAAGTCAGATCACTGCTTGACTGCTGGAACTTTCTCAATGCTGCAGCTTACCTCGTTAATGCTGCAGCATAACTGGACTTAACACAACAACTACCTGTATATTTATGTGACTAATTGTATTCATCACATCATTATCCACAGTAAGAAGGCATCAACGTCATCTTGAGTGTCTTGCCTTTGTCAATATCTATATATAATTGGCACTCAAATCACACCTACGCATATATACGCGTGTTCACACACAGGTATACACACATACATCTAGCACCTTTGTACCTGTGACGTCATAAGGACATCTGGGTTCTCTGTATGCTATGATAGATTCTCATCTTCCACACAGTAATCAAAGATATAAAGTATTTTCATGGTACGCATTTATTTATTAACCAAGCATTGACCAAGGAGACGATGGTTTAGACTTCCTGCAATAAAGGACATGTTGGAGAGTAAAAACAAATGTTTTATGTCCGTTATAGGTATTTTGAGTTTAGAAATGTTGTTGATTATAAAATTTGTTATCCTAAGCCACACACATTTTTTTGTTTTTGTGTATCTTCAAAAGCTTGTGTACCTTAATTCCTTTGTGTTCCATCAGAATTTTACTAATAAATGGAACATGCAACAGAACACCATCATAAGACTCCTGATAAAGAAATATATACGAGGTCTACTGAATTCAGTTTAACAGTGGACTTCCATGTGTTTTAAATTGCTCAGGCTTTAATGAATATAAAAGCCGATCTTCTTTTCTGGTTGCAGACTTTTGAGGGAATACAGAATTCAATGAGATGCTTGTAGTACGCTGCAGCCAGCATCAGCCTCAGTCCATCAGAACTGGCCTGGCAGCCTGCCTGCTCCCTTATCAGAGGTTTTAACAGCAATAAGAAGGAATAGAGATCATAGGCTATTGTTCCACTCTGAGGGATTTAGAGGTCACAGTGTCACTCCTAAGGGAAAAGATCAACAGCAACACATTAATCCTCTGCAGGTTCTTATTCGTGCAGTTTTCCAGCCTCATGGTCTGAGTTGATATGGGTGGACTGAGGACAGAAATGAAGCTGTTTTATACAAGCTTTGAATGGGGAGTAGAAAGAATTATGATGATCTTCTAACTCTTTCAGGCTCTGTTGCCATCTGGGCCTCATACTACAGTCCCTTTCTAATAATAGTTGGTTAGCTAGTTGCTGTATCAGGTCCAGCTGCTGGACTGTAGTGTCCCAAGGGCAGAGGGTGGAGTCACATCAAGCTCCACCCCATTTCAACATATACTGACTCTTATAATCTGCAAATCTGCAGATCGGTTTTCATCTCTCTGTTGTGCTAGAAGAGGTGATCCTGAGCAGGTCTGACCTTGTTAGAAGGATCTTTATATCAGCCTTTTATTAGTAGGATCCTGGAAGGTCAGCCATGCTGGAAGCTCCAGACTGTTTGTCAGTGTGAGTAGAGGAGAAATAATTGGCTCATCCATCTTGCCATTTTGCACTCTTACATCCAGTATAATCCTGTGCTTATTACTGGCTGAGACAGCCAAGCTCAGAGAGTGTAGTGCTCAATATGGCTGGGGTTAAACCAGAGTGTGTTTCAGTCCAGTCATACTGATGTCATCAAATGGACCCTCAGTCCAGTGTTGAGGCTTGGATGTCTGTTATTCTTCATCACATCACGCTGATTGGCAATGCAGAAATGTGTTTAACAGGTGTATGGATAGAGCTAGTTGTTGTTGTGTGTCTTATATTGCCAGATTGTCTTGAGAATTGAGTTAAAGACTTCCAAAGGTTAGTCTATGGCAGGAAGGTATAGGAGAGTGAGTTCTACTAGAAAGTAAAGCTATTGTGTGGTTTTTACTCTATTTATTTTTATGGAGGTGGTTTGTAGGATAGGATTAAAGGAGAGTAATTACACTGTGTTGTTGCTTGTTGATTTTCAGGTATTTCTGTAGTGTTGCTTTATTTACAATGTTTTCACATAAGATTTTATAATTCTATATTAGGATATGTTAAGAAATGCCATATATAGGGCCTTGATATTTATATAGGCAGTTACTGTACAGTATATTGTAAATGATAGACATGCTTATTGTAGCATCATGGGACAAAATACTCACTTTAGTATTTAGTATTTTGTCCTGTGTTAGCTATAGTATATGCCTCCATGCCTTGTAGTCTTTGTTTGCTTCCAGATTTTTGATGCAGTATGAAAAGGCAAATTGCAATTTATTTTACAATGAAAAATAAGTGTTTGCACTGCAAAACAAATAGTTAATTCAGCTAAATTTGTTCCAGTGAGAAGTTTGAAGTTGCTGACTGCATTGAAAAACTCAGTGCAGGACAAATTTAATTATACAAATGTGTTAGATTAAAGGGAAGAGACTGTGGGGATGATGTCAAAATAACACTTAACTAATGATTTATTTTAGATACCAACGTGTCATTTGGTCTGTATTTCTCCTGTAAGAATAAAGTGTTTTCCACATTAAATATATTCATCCAAATTTCTAGTACAGCAAGATTTCCATAATCATACTTCATAACTGATTACTTTGCTATCTCAGTTTCCAGAAGCCTCAAGATACTGCATCCTCTCCTCCATATGAATGAAGATTACTCACTCAGACAATCACAGGCAACCGTTTGCTACCACAAGAGGAACACGGAAAAGCTGACTCTTGTGCACAGACAGAACAGTCCCAAGTATGTGTATGTGTATGTGTGTGTGTGTGTGTGTGTGTGATGCAGGTTTGTGTGTCTGTGCGCCTGCAAAATCATGCATGAGTGCAGGATTTTAAAGCTTAGTTTACAGTGTTTAGACAAGTCACATCCAAGCTGTTTCCCAAACTCATTCTGTTATCTGACAGAAAAGGCCAGTTCATTCCTGCTGGACTTTCCGTTTCCTCCATCTTTTCACAGCATCTAATGTGACCTGTCTTCTATTTGAGTATGATTACATTTAACAGAAGATGGCACCCAACCAAAAGGTCTGATCAACCTGTAGGTCAAAGGCGGAAAATGTTCTTTAGTATAACAGCTCTGATTTGGTACCTATGGATGTATTGGTTTACTGGTATATTGGGCTGAAATTAGCTTTTTATTTAATATTGGACTAAATCAGGTGTATTTAGCCAATTAAGATCTGGAGCCCACCAACCCGATCACATGAACACACCTGTATTACGGGTCTGCCCTGTGGTTTTCTCTCATTAGGACTTGCTCAGAATATCAGAGTGGTGATTAGGTGTCCAAAAAACATCAGATGGCTTCTTTCCCTTTGAAGGAGCAATGGTTCTGCTCTGAGCTCCTACCTGATGTTTGAGCTCCTCACAGAGCTCAGACTTCTGTTTTAACATCATCTTAATAAATCCATATTATTAAGCTTTGCTAATCTGTTCAGAAGTCATTTTAATAGATTTCATAATAAAGTTTGTTATTAAGTATAACATAACATTACAGCATCCTGTGATTTGATGCAAAGTTATGTGAACCATGGAAATCAATCTACGCATAGCCACTGGAGTGCTGTATAATTCCATTGTAATGTTTTAGCATTTTTTTGGGGTGTAATATTAACTTTTGCTCACGACCCAGATGCAAATGGCACCCAGTAGAGATGTAAGCAATAAAAAGCAAAATAGAAATCAGAGCTCAGTGTACGCATACTACCTCAGCATGTTTGCAGTTTGGTGTCTTTTGTATTGCCCAGGAGGGATCAAAGCTCAAATATTCAGCTCATGCTTTGATTGTATTTACTGTCTCTTTGAGGAGCTGATGTTCACTGAGTGCGGTTAGATTACTTTGCAGTGCATTTCCAGTTCTGCTTATAAGTCTTTGATCCACATGCATTTCACTGTAAATTGGTATCTCACAAAACAATGAAATACACCTAGATCACCATAAATTAAGGCCAAAATTAATACACGAAGCAATATTGCAATATGTTTTTTTTTTTTTTTTTTTTTTTTTTCAATTTTGCACCTATATTTCAATAAATGTTATCAACAAATGTAGCCATGAAGCCATTGTGGTCCATCATTGATGTTATACAAGACTTGTGCTTACTTGACATAACACAATTGTTGAAGTGAAAGAGAATAAGAACACTGTGTAAGATGTCAGCTTAACCTACTGCTTTAGCTTCCTCTGCAACAAAATGGCTGAAAACGTAGTTATTTTCCACAATGCAGGCTCTAGCCTTGCAACGTCTTCTGTAAAAATGGTTGAACAAGCTGCCAAAAATCTGTCTGTTAATATCCACATATCAAAGAAAAGCTCCATGCCTGCTTTCCTAACTGTTTCCCTGCTTTTACAGTCTGTGGCTCATATCTTAAGGTTCGAACAATGAATGTTCACAGGGTTTTTTGTGGGGAACAAATTCTTAACAATGAGCCTGCACATGTATCATCAAAGGTAGTAGTCAACCATATCAGAGTATCCAGGTGGCCATGTCTGCGTCTTTGTCTCTAGAGGAGTCTGCCCAAGGCTTCCACTCTCCTGTAGCACTCAGTGACAGTTGTTATCTATCAGTGCACCATATCAAAAGATGATAATTGCACCATTATTCTGCCTAGTGCTGTGAAATGACCTCAGTGGTATTCTACATATCCATATCGATTTTTTTTCTGTGAGTAATTGTGACTGAGGAAAGATAATAGAAACATATGACTACTGTGTGATCTCCATCAACATGTGCTGTGCTCAGGTCCAGAATTAAAGTGTAAGTGCTCTATGTGGGCGTCTCTAATCTTATGTCTATCACAGGAAAATAGGAAAATTGGTATTTAATTATTTAATTTGAGTAAATGCCAATATATGGTAATGCAAATTATCTCCTAATCAAGCCTATGTAGTCAGTGAGCAGTCAGAGCTGATTTCCATTGACCTGACATGTTGAACAAGAACAAGCTCCACATATAACTTAGGCTTTTCCATGTCACACTCCATTACATGGTTGGGTGTGATGGAAGATGGCGTGGGAGAAAAATCACAACTGCTCTGCTCTCTCATCAGAGAAAAAGAGAACCAAGCATGTAAGCTTTCACCATAGCCATCCCCTTTTGCTCTACTATTGCAGCTCCCACTATTAGTTTTGTGGAAACGCACTATTTTTGCCGAAAGCATAATGAATTCCCTCTCAGTCTGTTAGATCAGAGGCATGTGTTACAGCCTTAATAGCTGAAAGCCAGAGTTAGCAGGCTGTCAGCCCTCTGTTGAATGTATTGATGCATTTGTTGCTTGCACTTTGTACTTCTCAAAGACCTCGGAGGACCTGACACAGAAAAACCTCACTTTTGAAAGCCAATAGAAATGAACAACCAGTCAATGAATGATTTTCTTTTGTGGCATTATTAGCAGCTGGTGCTGAGTTTTTCTGCCTCCTTTGCCAGCAATTAAGGATTTCAGTTTGCTTTTGGCCATGCGTGCTGCATGGAAACAACAGGACGATGGGGGAGACAGGTTGAGGACAGGTATAAGGGTGAAAGTGGTTCACTAATGGATTCATTTGTTCACCTCAGACAACTCTGCTCTTTTCTCTGCTTTTATGGTAATTGGCTCTGCTGAAAATACTATCCATCTCAGCTAGGTAAAAAATGGGATTGATATAAAACAGCAAGTCATATTCAGATTTGCTTCCATATGACTTAATCATATTTTTCCTCAGTATGTTTTCTCTATTTACTAGATATTAAAATCAAATTGTACAAGTGATTTGGAATGTCACTGTAGCGTCAAGATTATTTGAAGAAGATGTAATTCTGATGTCGTATTAAAGGGGACATTGTGCTGTTTGTTATTTTCCCTCTTTTTTATAGTATAATATAGTAATTAGTATGTGTTGAACATTGTCAAAATTGCAAAAAATACATCCTGTAAGACAAATCCGGTGCAGGTCCTGAACTGACAGTACCTAAAATGACCTGTTTTCACTCAGTATGCACAGCAGTGCTGCACCAAGGCACACTACAAGTCAATGTGTTTCTTTTTGCACATGAAAGCACTGGGAATGTTTCAAAATCAACCCCTAAATGAATATTGGAGCATGAAAATCTGCATAACATGTCCTCTTTAATGCTGGGGAAATATCACCGTTAGCATTTGGAAAGATTGTCAGTCCCAAGATTGTATGGCTGCTCTTTCATTTGTTGCACTCGAGTAACTGGCATTCCAGTCTTGTTTGTGTTCTTTGTTTCTCTAAGTGCTTTCATCGTTGCACTAACAGCAAATTCAAATTCAGGCTTTTGTCTGTTTTTCTTGTATTCTGCTTGTTCTTGTATTCTTTAATTTTTATCATCTCCTCTTTGAAGACAGTTTAATTATGCAAATAGCAAGCAGTTTGAGCTTATTTCTGCCAGTCTAACACAGATGAGTGTAATGAATCAAAGTTAATGAAATGACTGTTTTGGAATATTCCAGCATTAATATATGTGTGCCAGGCTTTGCTGTGTTAACAGCTGGCAGATAAAATAAGTTTAGCAGGTTCATATCTGCTGTGAGTTACCTGATGGTTATTGATAAAATAACACAGGCTAATTGATTTGAATGAAACATTTCAGCACCCAGTTGCAAACATTAACAAAATGACAGATTCTCTAGAGAAATTCAGCAACTAGTGATCCCACTGCAACACTTTAGTGCTTTTTATCAAAAACTTTTATCACACACTCTAAGTATGAATGTAATGGAAATAATATAGATACTGTATATATGCAAGAAAATGGAAAATCCAACTATATTAAACCATATGGAATTACAGTACACATTGTGGCAGAGCAGGCATCTTCTGACTTCAGCCTCAACAATTCCAGTTAATACAGTGTTGTCATAAGCTGTGTTGATTTGACAGTTACTGATTCAGGCTAAATGTGCTACTGTAGACAGGACCAGTTTCAAGAGACAGATAATCACTAGTTGTGATAAGAATTAGCAAAACAAATGACAGGCGGGTGTTTTTGTCTTTCTGGCATGACTCAGAAATTAAACAATGTACTTCCCTCCTGCGACTATTTAAATGGTTTTTCTGACAGTGGGAATTTTGAATAACTGCAATAATCATCTGAAAAGTGCAAATGAGGATGATGAGAGAGAGAGAGAGAGAGAGAGAGAGAGAGAGAGAGAGAGAGAGACTTGTGTCTTTCATAGTATGATATTGCTAAAATTGGGTCATAGGTGGGAGAAGAACTCCAAAATAAACCGACTGAAGGCCAAATTATACTCTGTATGTCTGCATAGCAGCGAGAGTCCAATAGAGGACATGTGATAGTTTCATGAACTGTTGATATCAGTGGCTGTCCACTCAGACATCTGTGCACCCAAGTGTGCCGACTGCATGTGTCCTAGAAGAGCAAAATTGATGCTCTGGAGAGCCTTTAAAACAGCATAAATACAATCAAATGTGTTTAAACTCTTGGACAGAAATTGCCCAGAAATTGCTGTGGGAAAAGATGAAAATGTGTGCAGTCAGAAATGGAATTATCTGCAAGACCGAGTTGTGAAAGCCAAGTAATAAAAGGAAAAGCTGCGATTAGGTTACAGACACCGAGCTTTTTTTTTTTGTTGTTGTTGTTGTTTTCTTGTTCAGTTAAGTACAACAAATAAAGGAGCTTTTCTAGATACATATTCTGGTGTATGTGTGGCCGTATGCAGACATTGAAATGTAGTACATACAGTATTGTGTGCGTGATACTCTGCCTATCACTTACTTAGAGATTCGGCAGACAGAGCAACATCAACACTCCACTCGAGTGAAGCATCTAGCAGATTAAGAC
The DNA here is from genome assembly GCA_014773175.1 of Lucifuga dentata. Taxonomy (NCBI): domain Eukaryota; kingdom Metazoa; phylum Chordata; class Actinopteri; order Ophidiiformes; family Bythitidae; genus Lucifuga; species Lucifuga dentata. The sequence goes on from VXCM01001676.1 coordinate 93,977, forward strand.
AGAGATACTTTCATCAGTAGTATGTGTAGACCAAAACAGAGGTAAAAAGAGAGTGAATACTGGCCCAGATGAACAGAAATATGACAGCAGCGGAGTGTTGATGTTGCTCTGTGTCTGCTGCAGCCTATTGAATTCTCAGAGATTCAGCGTGAGATACCAGCTAGCCATTAACATGGTCTGTCTGTTTGGTGCTAGGCAATCACAATCATGTTACCCAGCTGCCTTGTATTGCTGGAAACGGCATTGATGAGAGCGACTAAGACTCAACTTTAAAAAAAAAAAAAATGTTTTCCTATAAAACCAAAACAATCAGCTAAAAGCTGCACGGGCTGAATGATAATTCTTTGTGCTTATGCTGCTTAGAGTGACCTTTCATATTTCATGCAATAATTTGAGTCAGTGTTGATGTCAAAAAATGTTCATTAAAGTAACAGATGCATAACTGTCTGTGGAAATTGGGTTCTGTGCTTCTTCGTAACATGTATTTCTCTGATGATATGCTGCAGCTGTTTTTGAGACAAGGTTCAAATGCTTGAATGAGTTTGACCCACCTGGATGAAGTGGAACAGTGCATTATTTTGGAATGTAAAGCTTTACATTCATGACACATTTCAGGGGTAGCATGAGATGACCCATTTACTGAACACCTTTGTGTCTTACTACAGTGTTGCTACTCGGATCAGTTGTTTTCTGTTCATCCGGTTTCATTTAATGGCAGATATTTGATTCAGTGGGCTGCTTTGGCATAAATACAAACACCTCACTAATGCTTGTCTGTGTCATACATTGAGGGTTAGGGATTTCTGGTACTTAAGTATCTGTTTTCCTTGGATGGTAGGGCTACTTTGCATAGCTGTGTTCTTCCTTCTGCAGAACAAAACCTGAACCAGCAGTGGCAAAGGGCTTTGATATTCATTGCCTGTGGCAGTCTGCCGCTTAGTTGATTTTTATGAGAGCTGAAAAGGGAAAGCACAAACAAATCCCAGTAAATGTCTGGATCATGCACAGTAACTACATAATGTATACATTCTCTCTCTCTCTCTCTCTCTCTCTCTCTCTCTCTCTCTCTCTCACACACTACATTCAATCTTTTTTATATGCGTATCTGTGTGCATGTCCTCCCACAGCATTTGAGGGGGATGCAGGGAGCCACTTCCAGCGGCATGGACCATAATTACCTTTGCAGCATTTAGGATGGGTTTCATCACGGGGACATCTATTTCCATTTATGAGCTTATACCAATGTAACTTGACCCACCAGACAGTGGAAAATGCAGATGCCTACACAGAGATGACATTTTTTCATTATTTGTCTGGTTGATTAAAACCATGAATATGTGCTTCTGTCAAAGAGGATGTTATAAAAGCATTATAAAATAGGTCAGTCACTTTAAAGTCATATATGATCACTCAATTTATTGACAAAATCAATCAAATACTTCAATATTTTTGGCCAGACACCTTGATATCAACATATATATTGATGTAATGTGATGACATTTTAGGGATGACTATTTGTGCTTGCAAAACATACTTACTGAGAATGCTGGCACATAATTCTTAATCTGGATATGATGACAAAGCAACATGAGGTATACTGTTATTGAACTAAATCTGAAGATGCAGCAGTAACACAGCCTTTAATGACCAGGAAACATAAGCTACATCATGATATTAAGAATTGCATTGAAAGACAATAATCAAGTCTCATGTCACAAATTTGATTTGATATGAAAATGTTAACTACCTTCTCAACCTATATTTCTTATTATTTGATGCCAAGAGAAAAACTCTTAAATCATTATGACTGTGTATGAAGACTGAAATTATGTCTCTTGATCTAAATCTGGATATAGTTTAACTTTTCCTACTGTAGATTTTCTCATATCCTCTCTCCTCTTGTCTTTCCATTTCAGAGGGTCCCTGAACATCACTCCTTCGGGCTGGCCCAGGTTACGTTGATGCTGGTGGGCACTCCCCACTACTGCCACCTCCTCCTGTGCTATTCCCATTTCCCCACACGCCATGGCTATGAGCACCGACCCTGTCTGTGAGAAGCTGGACCCTGTTTCTGATGAACAGATGAGCAGTCTTACAGAAAACATGGCTACCATCACAACTAGAGAACCAGGCGATTCAGCTGCCAACAGTGTGAAAAATGGTGGGGCTCAGGCCAAGAGGACCCAGCCAATGCGGCCTCACCTGTCTGGGAGGAAGTTGTCCCTGCAGGAGAGAGGCACTTACCCGAAGTCAGGCTCTGGAGGAGGCTGCTCTCACATCTCACCTCGTGTGGCTCGCAGGCCCACTGTGGAGTCCAAACGTATATCTATATCAGACTCTCAGGTGAGGATTATATGGGATTACAGTACATGAGGTATAGTATTAAAAGAACAAGATGGTGATCCTGCTTGGTTTGACTTCAGATAAGAGAATGAATGATTTCAGTCCAAAGGAATGCTATACTTAGTGGATCAGAGTGGGGCTACAATCAGGAAGAATCTTTCTTGTATGTCTCAGAGTATTAGAAATAGTCATTATTATGAGTTTATGTTCTGTGCATGTGTTAGATTACATGGAAAAGGGGCTGGTCCATACCCACCTCGTATATGGAAATATGATGAAGAGTGGCTAAAGCTCATATAGCCCAGTTACAGTTAAGTCAATCTTGAATTAAGTATCATCAGTGACCCTCCATTGCCAACACCTCATACAGATCAGCAGCCATCATTAAATATCTTTAAAAAATTGTATATGAAAACATGAAATGTAATACAACTAAATGTTTCTACTTGGTCTATATTTTTAAGCTACAGTTTGGAAGTCTTTCGGATTTTGTGCTGTAAAACACTGGAAAGACAGCATGTAAAAACAAGAAAAAAGGAAAGGTGAATTAGTTTTTGCTGACTAATATCTGCAGCAATAATGAGAGATTCCTGTTGACATCTTTAATCATTTGAAATTAATTATACTGTATTTAGCAGAGAAAACCCCAGCTCTGATATGTATTGAACTCACTTGAATGTACATTGTAATAATAGATCCAGCGCCTATAGCAGCTTAAACAGAACTCCATAGTGAGCTTTAGCTATGCTGATAATTAAAAGTATTGATTCCTTCCCTTTTTATGGAACCTCCTCTTTGAAATGTATTTTCTGTTCCCTGCAGGATTTATTTATCACCCACAATGCCACAGGAGTGCTGTCATTCACTGTGTGCAGAGGAGTGATCGTTCTGGAAACAGAACAGGGAAAATGATGCTTTTAGTGCTCATACGTCAGCATACAGATGGCTGGATAAGATGCAGTTTGCTTCAGGAAATCTGCACACTTACCTAATGATAATTTAATTTTGCAAGCCACAGAGTAGCAAATTATTTTCCAGCCTTGTATCATAATAAGCATTCAGTTCATAAGTGAAAGTATCTAAAGTATCTCAAGTTGTGAGAATGCATTCAAAAATTATGAATATGAAGTTTTTAGATTTAAAAAATGTATTACAAGGAACAGTAATCAGTTGCCTGTTTCATATATATCTAAATAAAAAATGACATTTTTGTACAAACGAGTATGATTTCCTGATAGATGAGAGGCTCCAATAGTAGTAATGTATACTACAGTCCAGAAGTTTGAGGCCACCCCCAGATTTAAAAAAAAAAAAAAAAAAAAAATATCATCAATACACTGTTTGTTTTACAATATATTGGACAGGAAATGACAAACTCATATAAAATAAATGTAACTAATTAGTTTTCAAGAAGAATTCGTCAACAAGAGCATATGTAGCAACTATGGTTTAAGAAATGATTTTTAATGAAGACATGCCCAGTCTGTATTAGTGCACTGGCACTGCAGTTGTGTTCCAACTCCTTTGCCCAAACTGTCTTGCTTATGTGTTTTAAAGACTTGGTCCAAGTTAAAGGAACGATGAAGAAAGAGAATTATTACCATTCCATCCTTCAAAGAAACGCGATTCTATCTGATTTATGAATTACTGGTCAAAATTTCATTCTTCAACAGGACAATGATCCAAAACATTCATCAAAATTATACCAAAATTACATCCATTCAAAAGAGAAACAAAAGGTTTTGAGAATTATGACTTGGTAACTCCAGTCTCCAGATCTTTCTCCCATCGAGCTGGCATGGGATGAGCTTGATAGGCAAGTTCAGAGCAAACTCCCAGACAATGAAAAAGAACTGTTGGAGTGCTTGAAAAGTGCTTGGAAATCATTGCCAGGAACCAACTTCCAAAAATGACTGCAGCGTATACCGAAAATTTGTGTGGTAGCTATTAAGGCCAGAGGGGGTTACTTTGACGAAACCAAAGTCTCAGCCTGAAATGACTTCAAAGTGCTTTTATGTTGACAAATTCTTCTTGAAAACTAATTAGTTNTTTTTTTTTTTTTTTTTTTTTTTTAATCTGGGGGTGGCCTCAAACTTCTGGCCTGCAAACAGTTGGCATCTTCTGTTTAATAATAATAATAATAATAATAATAATAGAGTACTGAAATGTGTCATTGCATTGCAATGCAAGTACATGTTGAACTATAATGTGAGAGTTTTAAAGGATATATTATTTAAATAAAGAATTCTAATGAAAGCTTTTATATACAGCAATATTAGTGTGTTCAAAATAAATAAATATTGAAGCTGATGATGTCTCAGTGGTGACCTCACTGTTTGATAAAAAGTGATTTCTGGGAAGTACAAAAACAGCAAAGTAAACTCAAAATCTGTGAATCTTGCACATTAATACTTTATCTAGACCTTCTAAGTTGTCCTTCTTCCTCGAAAGATCTTTGATTTTTAATTGCTGACATGAATATTCTGCGGTTGGCTATAACAGGTGGTACTATAGGATGGAGTGAACACAAACAGGGAATCTGGCTTCATTGTACTGAGAACAGTTGATGTAACTACAATTCAAGAAGCGAGTTGAGTTAAAGCTTTAACTTGGCAACAGCAACAGAAGAGGATCAAGGTGATAGTCGAGAGCATAATAACAAACAGGAAGATTTAGGAGATGTGTACAATAATCATTGCTTTGCATCTTGGACACATTCTTTCCATATTTTACTCTATCTCATGTTCTTCTCTGTATAAGTTGAGTGTTGTTTATTCATTTGTACCCCAGCATCTGTCACAGTTTTTCAGCCTATATAATATGTTCATGCTATGCACCGGCTATTATGACCCAGAAGATGTGGGTCATCATGGCAGGTGAGAGATTAATTTGCACCAAATAGTATTATGTTCTGATGTGGCTTTAACATGCAGCTTACTGAGTATTTCATCAGACATGAACACGCTGTCTCTGCATTGTGTGGCTGGACAAACCATAGTAGTAGTGGAAGAGCTATTGAATTTGGGTAATGGTCAGTTTGATCCTGCAAAAGTATTGTTTTATGGCAAGCACTACATCAGTAATGTCAGGCACCCTTAACCTGTAAATAAGGAAATAACTTTAGATTCCAAACCAACACTAACTAGTATTGCATCAGAAAAACATGCAGGTGAAATGATGGGAAATCTTTCTATTCATGTTAAGTCATGAAGAAACATGAGGGTTGTGGCTGTACGTGAATCCTGAATGTCTATTTTCCTCTGACTTTTTCCACTTCACAGTGAACATTAAAACATTAAAAATTCATGACATCTGCAAGGATGTGTCTTTCTGTATGTTGCAGGAAACCCCTCTTTGTGTTCTAGCTCCTGCTTTTCCTATCCCATTTGTTATTTATCTTTCTTCTGTTTTGTACTAAACCCTTTATAAATTTGTCTCATGGTCATGGGATCTATATTGAGCTACAAAATGCTGTTATTCGTGAGTATAATAATTTGAAATCAAAACAGGATATCAAGTCAGATTTATTTATGTATCTATTAATTACTCTGTTATCTTCACCACAGCCACATTACACTGAAAATAATAAATGAAAACAACTCTTCCCCCAACTTTAGACTAAGCACTTGCTGAATCTGGGTTTAGCACAGGACATCAATACTAATTCGGTTGGTTTTTATTGTATCATCGCACTCAGTCCTGAGTGATGTCATTACTGCACAACTGCAGCCATAACCTGAGATGAAAACAAATAGGACATCCAGTAATTTATTCTAACTCATAAAAATAGACATGCTAATAGAAATTTACAAAACAATTATCAATCAAAATTTAGTGAATAATTTAATTTAACAAATGAGTCTCCCCTGTTGTACTTTTATTTAATAGATAATCACTCAAAAGTCCATCAGAAACGTCATTCAAAATTGTCAAGTACTCATCATCTCTGGACTTATTGATCAAAAAGTCAATGTTTTATGGGTAGCCAGGGATACAAAATATCAAAATGGAATAACCTCAATCTATTTTTCTTGTTTTCTTAGCAAAAAAAAAAAAAAAAAAAAAAGGGAAATTGGAATGAAGATTCTTGGGAAATAAATTGTGCTATTGAGCTGACTTCAGTCATGACAGCAAGTTATTAATTATTAGTGCAGCCTGTAGCTACAAAGCTTACTTTGTAAATAATTACTGATAGCTGCATTTAGCAGCTATCAGTAATTATTATCCATTATTAATACCCACTCTTACCTTTTTTGTTTTTAGAAATTTCTTCTTTACTTAAAAACCCCAGAAATTAACTGACTGTGACTTTGTACATTCTCCTACAAATAGAAAAAGGTAAGAACTAAAGTGCACAGTTGGAGTGGCTTTCTTGTTTGGCTGACAAAAATTGACGCTTAATGACTTTGGCAACCACCGGAACAAAGATGGATGTTACTGTCTATTCTTTTTGACAGGACATCAGTAAATGATGCAGCTGTCATGATTATTAAATGAGTCTAGGCACTTAAATGGAGACAGTTGTTAATACTACACACCTGTACACAATCTGTACATGTTTATCTCTTTTGTGCACCTAAAATAAGAAGAGCTGCTGCTGCTATGTACTTTAAGTCAGTTCTGTACTTTTCTGGTTCTGGACCTGAGCAGTATACAGTATAAAGCTACAGAATAGCCCACTTTCCCACTTTCCTGCAGGGGTCTCACTTTCCTATATAACATGTATATATTGAGGAAAATGCAAGCTCCTTTGCCATTATGCATAAAGTCAGGCATGCATGATATTATCCATCATGATTATGCACAAACATTGATTGTGAATGACACAGTGACCGTGATGTATTAGACAGGCACTGATATTGATCAAGTGCTGAAGCAATACATACTGAGAGGTACAGTGTTTGATAGATACTCAGGAGTTATTGATGGTGAAAAGGAAGCAAAGAGGCCAGAAGGGTGTGTCACATATTAATGTAAGACAGTGAGGCTTTACCGTTAATGTAAAGCTGTGCTCCAATGTGACAATGCCATCAGCTAAGCTCTTTGAAGATTTATTTGAATTGTGTGTGCTTGTGCAGCTGATGTATTTAAGGCTTTCTGCACAGCCCTCTTTATCCATCAGCTCTGCCATTATTAACTGCAGTGCAGTGCTTACTGAGCATGTGCCAGCAGCCTGTGGACCCAATGACAGTCCTCTCAGTATCTGGTCTTAGACGATCCCTGCTGCTCATCTTTCCTTTGAATTCTCCTCATTTGCCTTTCTCTTTATTCTTCACTGCCCTACTTTTTTTTTTTTTTTTTTTTTGCTTCTCCTTATCTCTTTTCAGCTAATCAAAGAAATCCTTTATCTGAATTGCAACACTTTATGCACTAGTGTCTCAACAACCAAAGCCCTAGCTTCTTCTGTTTGATTGTTTGATCCATCTCTTCATCATTTGTCCAAATCCTTACACAGAGTACCTTTCTCCTTGTGCTTTACTGCACAGTGAATAACTGCCCTCAACTCATCTGCGGTACTAAATGTCAGGGTACAAGCAATGTAACCAGCATTTGATTTCCTATTTAATACCTTATAAAATACCTTTTCTGGTTGCAAGCAAAGCCACACCATACACCCTCACCCTGCTCTGGTAAAATTGCACGACTCCCTTCTACATCTGTGGCTGTGTTCTACCTCCTTTCATCCTGTAAATACATTCCAGTTTGAATCCTCAGGCAGTGTTCTGGCTCACGCTAAACCAGAGCTTCCCCCCAACTGTAATGAGGGAAACACTTGTTCAGTCCATTTTCTCCAGCACTCCATTTTTTTTTTCCTCTTTGACACAGGCACACACATATACAGGCATCCTTTTATTTTGCTCTATATCTTTCTGCCTCTTATGAAACTGCCCACAACCTGCCCAGTTTCTGCTCATTTGTTTTGCCATCTGCTCCCCCCCCNCCCCCCCCATACACACACACACACCAAACTCTCATCTTTCTTTCCTGCTCTCCTCTCCGATGTTTCCTGGCTGGCTCTGTGCTGTAGCTGTGGTTGCTATGGAACTGCAAATCAGCCATTTAAACAGTAGCACTGTAATGGATTTGAAGACAGTAAACAGAAACTACTGACTGCATCGTTGTCTCCACTGCAGAAATAAATGAGTTACCACACACACACACACACTCACAGAGATTGGGAACATTTTGTTCATCTACCAAAGACTGTATTTTCTTTCAGCCTGCGGTGTACTTGTTCCTCTTTGCTTGTGTGATGACAGCATCAAACATGGTGGTGATTATGTTTATGGCAATAACGATTTATATCCTTCTTTCCCTGCTTCTCTTGTTCTCTCACAGGACTGTATCCAGTTGAACCAGTACAAGCTGAAGAGTGAGATTGGAAAGGTGAGTGTCAGTTTTCTGCCGTTTACCTTGGTGCCATTTCAAGAGTGCTTTGGGAAAAACAGCAGTGGTCTCATCCTTTAAAAGGAGTCAAACCACTTTATGAAAATCGTATCTGTTTAGTGAGGAGAACAAAGACGCCAAAATCCACCATCACTGCAGAGCTTCATATAGCCTTTTGAGGCTATTAAACTTGAATTATCCACAGATGATCTTGTCCTTATTATACAGTACATTTTACATATGTAGTATCATAAACTTAAAGGACCATACTGGCAAGTTTTCATGTTTAAGCCCAATATATACAACTCACATACATGTTGCGTCATTGACAAAAAACTGTATTTTAGTTTTCCTGATTTTTTTGAAAATCCCCTAATCTTTCAAAATCAAATGGTCAGATGATTCACATTTCACTTTCTAACATTTATGCATGATTGTTCAAGTCACGGTGGTTTTAATTTCTCTGTAAAAGCTTTCTTCTCTATACTGACAGAGGCATACATTGTCTTCCATATAAAGTTACCTTGACAAAAAACTTAATAGACATCTTGTTTGCTGTAATGGATTATTTGTCTCAAACACATTTTCAAGCCTCTACGAATAGATTTTTATAGCGTACTGGAATGAACTGAAACCAATGACAGTCTGGATGGAAAGACTAAAATTTACCATTCCAGTAGTATATTTTGGGAAATGATGGTCAGTAACGTAACATGTAAGTGGGTTGTATATTTTGGGCTTAAACACTATAGCTAGTATGGTCCTTTCATATGACTGTAGTTTGGTTTGTGTTTGGAACTATTCAATCACAGTTATCTTTACATGAACACACACTTCCTTTGATTCAAACATGCTGTTATTATTGTTATTATTCATGTAATTGTAAAAATGAGTTTTGGGTGAAAGCAAAGCCTGTTGTGACATAAAATTCTGTACTTTGAAAAGAATTTGGGATGGAATGGAATGGAATATGGTGGTAAACACACATCCTGGGGCAGTTTGTGTGGGAGGAGTCATTCTACATTCTGTGCTGCCAAGGAATAAAAAATGTTGAATTGAATGGAAATGGTGCTCAGTCAGTATGGTGTGCCATCTGTTTGGCAAAGTGATGCTTCAGTAATCTTTAAAGATTTCTGTTTTATATCCAAACCTTTTGATGCAGATTTCAAGCATCAAGTTTGACGTCTATGCCTCAGTAAATAATGTGTCACACTTGATACATGTCTGTGTGTATGTTCTGCTTAACCAGCCACATATCCACATATTAAATGTCATATCTTTGTTTTTGTGTTGTAGGGCTCCTACGGTGTGGTCAAACTTGCCTACAATGAGGATGATGACAAACATTATGTAAGTCAGAACAATAATTCATCTCAAAAGCTTCATTTGTTCAGATATGACTGATAAGCAGGGTTTTCTACACAGCCATAATTATTTTCTTGAGTTGTCATCAAGTCCTTCAGCCTCCGTTATCTCGACAGGAGAGCTTTAGAGGATCTCATCACTAGTACTGATTTATATTTTTAATTCCACCTTCACTGTCTGGTTGATTTTTTTTGCTCAAATTATGTCATTAGAAACTTTGAAGTTAAAGTTGTATCCAATGGGCATCCAATGTCTAATTTTTTTTTTCCAAGTCAGTGGTTCTCAAACTGTGATACATGTACCACCTGTGGTACTTGAAGCCCCTTCTGGTGGTATGCCAGATGGCTGTGGAATTTCTGCAGAGGACTGAAATTCTGTTCTCTTTTAATGAAGATTTCAGTTTTTGTCTCGTGTAGACACTATGTACTTCTACAGTATTTTGCATGGATGTCAGGAACTTTTGTGCTAATATAGTAAAGTCCTTCGTGTAAGTGCAGCACACGTGCATGTGACTTTCTGTGATTTGTTTTCTGTGATTTTTCTTTGAGTTAATGGCTTGCTGGTGAGGACACACCTTGCACTTTTTGCACACTTGCATTCAAGTGCAGGACAATAGCTGCAAAACAACCATGTTATCCCCACAGCGTGACACATGAAGTATATTGTATTTCGTCATAAATCAAATACTCTATTTGGTCGCAAACCACTGAATCTCTTACTGTTCCTTTAACTTGATGAATTACTTCATCCTCTGCCCTAATGGACAAAAACTCCCTGATCTCCGAATTGCTCCAGTTTCCAGACATCATTTCGATTAACTTCCAGCAGTATTGGAAATCCAACACGTTGCCAACAGCCTTATTATTTTCACAAGTGAGTCGCAGCTTCATGCGAGTGTTCTTACAGATATCCAGGATAATAGCAGCAACTTCTCCTGACTAGATGCATGTATGAAAGGGGTTTGTTTGCTTAGAGGGGGTACTTGTCAGAAAGTCTGAGAGGCACTGCCCTAAGTTATTTATCTTTAAATCATCGCTGTTATTGATGTGTGTGTGTGTGTGTGTGTGTGTGTGTGTGTGTGTGTGTGTGAGAGAGAGAGAGAGAGAGAGAGAGAGAGAGAGAGAGAGATTAATGAGGTAAAATGCAGCGATGAGGTAATTTGTTTTGTTCCTGTAGAAACTCAGTAACTTTACTCCCTCCTAATGCACTGTAAGCTGCTTTATGTGCTAACATAACTAAGCTGCACTGTGCAGTAACAACAATGAAAGTGTTTGGATTAGTCATGTCGACATAAGCTGCCAACTCAGGATGGTTCACAGATATGTTTTTGAACTAAAGCCAACGGGATCTCAGTGGTAAATGGTCGCCTGTAAATGGGTTGATATGATAAACAACAGGAGTTTATGTAAGGACACAGGGATGCTGTATGAGAGCAGTGAAATATTGTATTATAACAAGGGAGAGATTATTTCCCCTTCATAAACAGAAGGGCTGGCACAGAGTGGAATAATGATAAGCAGTTATGAACAATGCAGAGCTGGAGCTGCTCAGAGGAAGCAGGATGAGAGTCCAGATGAAAATGGAGCCTATGTGATACACAGTCAGCTTCTTTATGTTGGAAGCCATTAGCCATTTTCAAGCCTGACTGGAATAGACTGGATTGAAATATATACAGTATACACAGCTCAGCTCCTGTTTTCTCATCTCAATCTGCTCTTTCTCTTGACATATACCTGCATCTATGGCCACTTTTCTGGTATGTTACATATTTGGTGCTGATTATTGACATTGATAGAAAATGTTAGCTACCAGGCATTAATGCAGTCAGGCTGCAATAAGAATGATGGGGGACAAAGAGAGAGAAGGAGAACAGTAATTAAGGTATGGAAGGGTGATTTCTTTTTCCTAGCATTTGGAGTTGGTTTCACAGAATTTCACATGCATACATATCATATCACAGCATCATATGCACAGGTATTACTAAACCAGCAAAGGTAATATTCAAACTAAAAGACAGGTGCCTTTAGGCTCCAGTAGGTGGAAAGATTGACATGGTCCCCAAAGGTTTTTTGAAAGTTTGCCTATTTGAAATGGAAATATTGCAGCAGCTGAGGTTCGTGAATCCAGTAAGACAAACTCATAGTTCCTGTATTTTTCATTAGTCCTTTACTTTCGTAACATGTTTGCATCAACATGTAACACACCTGCTTACATACCCATATGTGTTTGACTAGCATCTGTGTTTCACAGACCATGGGTGCTGCCAGCTCACCCTGACACAGGTGGCCAATCAGAAAAGAGTAGGTTTCCATGGTGGGGACCTTAAAGAGATGGTATCTAAAATGGTCTGTTTTCACTCTGTGTGCCCAGTAGTGCTGAGGTAGACAAAAGTAGAAGTCATTCCATGTTTTTTTTCACAGTAAAGCATTTCAAAAGTTTTAAAATAGACCCTAAATGAAAATAAGAACATGGAAATCTGTCCCCTTTAAGAAAAAATCAGAAGAGTATTATTTTATTTAAGTTTAGTATGGTTTGGCATGATGTCTTTCCGAAAAGTGTGAATACTAACCATTCTTCTGACTGGCTGATTGGCACCATGACTGGAGTGCAACTACACAAAGGAAGAAAGGTAGCAGATTTGTAGCATTCAAGACTTTGACAAAGACATTGTGTTGAAATGTATTCAGCCTGATTTATAATGATTTTTTTTTTTTTTTTTTTTTTTTAAGAAAACTCTTGCATTCGATTCCGGGGAATTGCTGATTTTTTCTTTTCTATGGCATTTTTGCTAAGGTGTAATTTTTTTTCTAAGCATCCCATCCCAATGAAAATATAAAAAGGCTTTGAATGTTTGTGAAAAAGAATTTGAAGTAGTGATTTATTTTCCGTAGCAGCTTGGTTGCTTGGTTTATTAGTTTTCTCTCAGCCACCTTGGCATCCTATAAATTTTATACACTGAGGAAAACCTTGATGGTTATTAATGTTAATACACCAGTATTTGCTAGGTTTGATTTTACAAGAAGTTGAACTGTCTTTGACTAATCTGATCAGTTTCTCAAACTAAATGAAATGTTGATAGCCAAGCGAGTGTTGATCTTTAGTTTTACTGTTTAGTGCACAAACAAGTGTCATATAGGAAGAGTAGCAAAGTTCTGTTAATTTTGCATGTGTTTGTTGTGGCACCGTGTGTCCTAATTATCATATCCTCAAATTTGGCAGTCATCCAATAATAATAGTTGATGCTGTTTAAGGGACTAAAGTAAGTTTAATTTGTGCAGAAATCAGTCAGCTCAATTCACACTGGTGGAGTGTGAAATTTAAAGAACTAATCATTAGCAAATATTAGATCTCAGAGGCAAGAGCAAAATTCTTACATCTCTTTCATTGTTTACTGAGTAGCAGCCTCTCCACACCCTCTAAGTTCCAGCCTCAACCATGCTGACCAGACATCCTGGTTTTCCCTGGACAGTCTCGTATTTTAGGTCCTTTTTAAGTGTCCTGACTTATTCTGAAAAAAATCCCAATTTGTCCTGTATTTCAGGGATTTATGCTTTTTTTTTTTTTTTTTTTTNTTTTTTTTTTTTTTTTTTTTGTAAGAAAAAAAAGTATTTTCCCTCTTTATCAGTTATGACAGGTCAAAGTGAGTTCAACCGACCAATCTCACACTGCGGTTTAAGCCAGCCGCCTTTTGCACTTTTGCAGTCAAACAGCCGCACCTACAAATTGAATGTGCATTTGTTCTGAACTTTACAGTAACTGCTTTGTTTGAGGCAATTGTGTGTGAATATATTACACTTTCTTTGTTACAATAAAGAATGAAGTGTTGCAAAAAAGACATTAAAAATGTACTGTAAACATTTTTGGGTCATAAGAATACCTAATTTTCAAAAATGACAACCAACATTTCAGCTTTGTAGACTAATAAAACAGCCTTCGGGCTCATTTGTTATATGCCTTAAAACTTTAAATTTCCAAAAGTAGTTTTAAAATTAATATGGTTAGATTCAGCACATCCCTGACTATAAACATACACATTATTATTATCATCATCATTACTGATGATGTAGCATTTTGGAGTACTTATTTCCAAATTAACTACTCAAAAATGCTACAGTAAAAAATGTTCATAATATGCAAATTTATAGTCCTGGAAGTGTGAAATCTAACTATGCCTGTTTTGTCAACTACTTATGTAAATTTCAAGTTTTTACGGGTCATTGAAATTTTTGCCAGTAGTACTCTGTCCTGTATTTTACTTTCCCAAATCTGGTTAGCCTACCTTAATCCATTCCACACAAGAGTGGGAGGTGGGGAGGAGTTTGTATGAAACCAGGACTCTGGGACTTCATACACTTCATACACGAGCTCCAATTTGGTCAGACAAGAACAAAATCACAAAGAATATACATTAGAAAATATAAAAAGGTGATGTTAAGATGATGTCACGTCTGAGAATAACCAAGTTTTATGAGTTTTGAGAATAGACTTGTTTATTCTTGCAGACGTTCTACCACTCTTCGTAGCAACTAGTTCATATTCATGTGACTCCAGCAGCTCAAACGACCCTCACTTGTCACACACACTTTAAATATTTGTTTTTATTCTTACTGTCAACACTCTATGAAGGTTAACGCACTCATCCTGTATTCATTGGGTGTAACAGTTTGATTTTAATCTCTTAGCAAACTTGTTTTTTCCATAAAGTGTTCACAGAACCGACCTTCAATAACTCATTGAATGTGGTTTTTGAGAAATTTGCTGGACACATATTCTGTCAGGTTTTAATGCTGAACAAAGTATGAAAGGCTCATAATTAATGTGAGTTACACTGACAGTTAAATTATTATATCTCTCATTTTGAATTGTGCTGGATATTTTCTAACCATTTTTTAAAGGTTTGATGAGTGTGTGTATGAGAGATGCTTTAATTTCCCACTTTTGCTATTGTCCCACCAGATTACACATGAACACATTGGCGTTGCATCACTGTATGTGAAGTAGAATCACAGACGTTTGTGGTCTTCAAGTATTAGAAATAATGTAATTCCACTTTCTGATGTATTAATAATCAGTAAAGTCATTTTGACATATACTGAGAGAATATGTATTTAATTTTTTTGAGAACTTGCCTGACATGCCATGAATATTAATTATTCTTTCTCTCATCTCTCACCATTATGATTTGTTTCTCCTGCGCGCGCATACACACACACACACACACACACACACAGACACACACACACAGAGAGAGAGCTGCTGTCCTTAGAAACTGATAGATGCCCTTTTTCCATCGACTCAGACGTCTCAGACTTATCAGTTTAGATATTACCCTCAGCCTTTTCCCAGAATAAATGGAACTGACAACAAATCACTTGATTTGTTGTCAAAAGTTTGATGTTTCTGGCTTTGATGCAGGAACATGTTGAGTTTGCATCATAAATGGAGTGGCAGTGATGTTTCTTGTTCAATCTTCAAGGTGTTTTTGATAGATGTTGGTGGTAATGCTCCAGTTGTTAAAGCAAACTTTTTAATTACTGCCTAATCACTAACCCAACACTCTACACTAGTGACTTCTTACGTTTTTTTTTCTTTTCTTACTTTTCTTTTATTAACAGCTAGCAAATTTGCTGAAGATGAACTATCCTGACCCTAATAAA
The DNA here is from genome assembly GCA_014773175.1 of Lucifuga dentata. Lineage (NCBI taxonomy): Eukaryota > Metazoa > Chordata > Actinopteri > Ophidiiformes > Bythitidae > Lucifuga > Lucifuga dentata. Next base: position 109,729 of record VXCM01001676.1, read on the forward strand.
TGGAAGTCATCTGACTGAAATGGCCTTTTTCTTGACATTAATATTCATGAAAAGTACAGTACTGAGGGGCTTGATGACACTCTGTACATTAGAAAAATGTTTTGTATATTTTTAATTGTTTTTATTTTTATCGATGTGTCCTACAAAAACAAATACAGGGGGAAATACACATTCTCCCCCCAAATTCACTAATAAAGTGTTGTGATAATTTAAGCTCATTCCTAAAGCTTCACTTACATTAATCATTGTTGTCCCGGTACTACATGCTTACATGCCTTAAACAGTAAGGCAAGTAAGCAAGTACAAACCAATGAAGACTGATGTGTTAATGAGTTGCTACATAGTTAAGGTGAAAACACTGTAAATGATGTTTGTGTTTGTCTCTCCAAATTTACTATCTGCTTTCCTTCAGGCCATGAAAGTGGTGTCAAAGAAGAAGCTAATGAAACAGTGTGGTTTCCCACGTAAGTTTGTTTTATTTTACTCTTTTCTTTTCTGTTACCCAAGGCACCAAGGCACCTAGCCAAACTACCTGGCACCTTCAATTTTAGCAGTGAATTGGAATTACAAAGCAAAAATGACGTGTGTGCATGTGTGCGTCTGTCTAGTCTGTATTAGTGACTGGCACTCCAGTTTGTATTCCAACTCTCTTGCTGATGTCTTTTAACATTCTATTCAATAGCTGCTGTCTGCCTTTTCCAAGATCATTTTGTGATTAACTTGGTGTGTGTGTATGTGTGTGTGTGTGTGTGTGTGTGTGTGTGTATATATATATATATACTGTATATGACAACGTATTACATCCATATTAAAAACCTGACAAATATGTGAAGAAAAAACTATGAATTGTTATTGGCAAGGTAAAATGTAGCAAGTCATGAAGGCAAGTCATGTTCAAATTTGAGAGTTTTTTTTTCTTGCATATTTGCAAGAGTTTTTTCTTTTATTGCAAATTTGTCAAGTCAAGTCAACTTTATTTGTATAGCCCAATATCACATACAATGGTTCAAAGGGCTTTACAGACCCACATATTAATGGCTTTTTTCTCAAAAAAAAAAAAAAANTTTTTTTTTTTTTTTTTGTTTTTTTTCCATCTACTATGGCCCTAATATGCTGTCATACATTTAGGATCAAAATAAGCAGGAAGAGTCCAGTGCCAGGTATAAACCATCATCTACTGACTAGTAAAGCACTGAGGGCAACAGGTGCCTGACAAGGAGGACAAACACACACACACACACACACACACGCACACACGAAATCATACTGTGCATGATCCCCAGACCTACAGGAGGCATATTCAGCTATGTAAACACACATACAATCATCAGTCTGTACGACTTTTAACAAAGGGCTTTAACTGTGAAATAATGGAAGCATAACTGCAAACACTGTTAGAAAGATGTGTCAATAGAATGTCACTTTCCAAACTCTAAAGACGTCACTACAATCAATCAATCCTTTCATGTGTGAGCTTTCAAAGTAATATTGAGCATCAAAGGAGTGAAATTGTCTATGAATTGCAAGTGTGTTTAAAACAAACTTATGTATGTGAAGTTGATTATCATCTGTTTATTCAATGCGATTCAGTACTACAAGCCTGTCTAGTAAAAACTTATAATGTTCACTTTGTATTGACACTGTCAGAGAGTTCATTTTTGAGGCCGTATTTTGTGGTGGTGGGTGTGTTAGAATTTTACTGAAAAGTGCTTCTAATATTCTGCCCCATGATAAGTTTCTGGACTGTTTTATCAGAACATCTACTTTGTAAAGTTGTGTGGTTTGTCTGGTGGTCTACAGGTCACCCTCCTCCAAGAGGACCCAAAGCAGCTCAAGGAGAGCAGCCCAAAATTTTAGGACCCCTGGAAAGGGTCTACCAAGAGATTGCCATCCTAAAAAAACTGGACCATTTAAACATTGTGAAGCTGGTGGAGGTGAGAGTTTGATTCTGTTGTTAATACTTAAGCAATGACTGCTTTATTTGCATATAGAATTTAAATTGTCCACTATACCCCTATCCAACCCAACCTGAAGCCCAAGTTTTCGGCTTAGCTTTGAAGCATATACCCTCAAATTACAAGATCTGTCACCTTCAAGGACATGACATACAGTATGTCTGAAATCAGTATTCATGATTCTTTACATTAGAAGTCAAAACACAAAACCTGCACACAAGAAGTTAGAAGATTCAAGCAGTTACTGTTATTTTTGCCAATATGGACACATAAAAGGAGGAGGTGCTTGCTGTTCAAATTGCATATGTGTTATTTTGTGCGGGACAAACCAAGAAAAAGAGGCAGAAAGTCAAATTGCAGAGGAGTTGTGTTGTTTTTGTCACTTTTCCTCCTTGCATGATGTCATTTGTTTTTTCTCATTCCTTTTCTCAGGACTCTGAGTTTTGTGAGTTTTGAGTATAAGAGCATCTCAGGTTTGGAAAATTGGAGCTAAACCATGCAGTTTGAGCTTGGCCTTAATACTGTATGTTGACCTGGCAGGGGAGTTCAAATCCTGCCGTTTTAAATATGTTGTGACAGACAATAACAACAGCAACAAGCTACAGCCAATGAGAGCACAAGACACGGGGTGAGGGGAAACAAGGGGATGGATGGATGCAGACTGCAAATAATGTAATAAACCCTATGATGCCAATAAAAACTTTGACAAAATAAGATGCAGGTTTTTCCCTTCAGTTCATCTTCATGGTGGTTCTGTCAGTGGACCTTTACAAAGTTTTGGTGATATTCTCAGGAACTTCACACTCTACAGGGATCCTGTTTTTTGCAGCACTACAATTCCCCCATACTGAGAGGTGAAATTTTAAAGATGGATAGACGCTGAGTTTCTGCAGAGACGGTTGTTTGTGAGAGATTAAGACGTGACTCGAGCCCAGTGCTCCCCTGTGATATCATGAGAGTGTTTTTCAGTCTCAGCCAGATGGCGGGGGCACCACCACCGTGGTTGAGAGTTCCACTCACGGACTCAGTCACTAGGAAAGCTGTCTGCCGTGAGTTGAGTGTGCCAGAAATATTAAGTTTTTATGTGAAAGTGGAGTATTTCTGATCCTTTGTGCTCACTCCTGCAGTAGGGGCACACATTTACATTCTCATCTCCTCCATTCTTTGTCCGCCCTCACTCTCACTCCCTTAATGGGCATATGTGGGCAGTGGGCAAATCTGTGCTCTCTCTCTCCATGTCTCTGTTCATCCATTAACCTGGGCTGTGCTTGGGTCAGGATCACATTCATTATGGTTATCCATCCGGTTCCTGTGAGGCTACACTTCTGTCCATCTACGTACGAATAGAGTTTTTCTCCCGTTATGAAACATTAAAGCCCATGCTGCGTGGAACAGATTAAAACTGATAAAAGTGATATGACTATTAGTCACAGATGGCTGGGAAGAGACAGTGTAACTGAATCCGTGAAGGCAGGCTTTTGTTTTGAGTTTAGACACTTATTTTAATCCCCATCTTAATTTTTGCTATTTTCCTGTATTTTAAGGATAATTTTTAAAGGCAAAAGTTCAAAAAATACTTTCAACAGTCTGCCAAATAGGTCACACAGTCCTTCTACAGCTTTTCTTGTGTCCTTGAGTGCCATGAAAGATGCCAACAAATAAAAGGTATTATTATTATTATTATTATTATTATTATTATTATTATTATTATTGTTGTTGTTGTTGTTGTTGTTNATTATTATTATTATTATTATTATTATTATTATTATTATTATTATTGTTGTTGTTGTTGTTGTTGTTATTTTGTTAAAATGGCCATTGTGAAGGCTATGGACAAGGACACAAACTAGAAAAGCAAAGATGGGACCATATCTGATGCAACAAGGACACTTGTTGCAGTCTAAACCACTAATATAAGCAAACATTCAGCTATTTCCTGTTTCAGGTCCTCTTAAAAGCATCTCTTAGACTTCTAGCTTGACTAAATAGTGTCCTTGCTGCATCAGAAGTGGTTCCCTGCTGTCCTTGTTTTTCTACCAAGTTTATGGCTTTGTCCACACACTGGCCATTTTAACAGAAGCTCCAGATAAACTGGAAGGCTCCAGGTTTGTGCTTCTGCCCATAAGAATCCTAAAAATACAGCTCAATAATGATATGAAATAACATGAAAAGGGTTTAAATGTAGCTTCCAATCAGCTTTCAGTTATCAAACCATTTCAAATCCTCCTTGTCTCCCCATTCAGTCCTTCTAAATAAAGGTGAGACTGTTTAAAGCAGCTATGCTACTCAATGCAAACTGTCACACATTCATGTGAGGAAAACATATACTTTTAATACCATTTTGCCTGAACTTATGACTTTCATGTTTTGATGATTATGTTAATGTTGCAGGTGTTGGATGATCCTGCTGAGGACAACCTTCACATGGGTATGCAGCCATGTTCGTTCTCCATTTCACCCCCTTTCTCTATTTCAGCCAAAAGCACTTGGCATAAATGTTACCAACAAGTGTTCCTATAACTTATGCATGCTTCGTATAATCTGCCAGTCCCTCTTCCGCATGTCACGGCTCACTCTTTATGCAGAAATCCTCCATCAGTACTGCCAGGTCACTCTAAGGATGTCTGTTAATGTGAAATGTCAAAATCTTTATCTGCTTAATGTGCCAAATTCAGCTAATTCTTGATAATGAAGTAGTATTAACGTGCAGCTGAGGTGTCACTTTAGTGTGTGCGATGGTCACCCTGAATGAATGAATATACTGGATGGTCTTACATGTCCCTCTTTCCATCTTCCTTCCTTTTTCCTGACAGTGTTTGAGCTGATGCGTAAGGGGTAAGTACAGGACATGTCCTTTTTTAATAATTCAATGCCTCTCTCTGTCATTCCTCTACCCTCACCTCCTCATTACTTCATCCCTCCATTCCTGCCACTTTCTCTGCAGTGCACTCCTTCATTGCTCCAACCTGATGCGGTGTGTGTCACATCTCAGGCTTCAAAGGGATTCATAATGTTCTTAAGGTTTCACAGTTATTACCAGTGGCAGTCAGCCCTGTAAATGGCTCAGATCCTGTTATGTGAGCTGTGCCTTCCTACGTAATACAAATAATACTAATATAACAATGACATTTGTGATGATGATGTAATGATCTGAGGTCTAACATTACTATAAATAAATGGAAGTGGGAAGTGGAGGTGGTAACGAGTATTATTTAACACATACAAATAAACTGTAAGCAAATGTGTCAATAAGTAACTTTTTTTCATTAAACTGAGATATATGGTGTGTTCCTATTAACAATACTAGTCTTAAAGGGGACATACTTTACAGATTTTCATGTTCTCATTTCCATTTAGGAGTTTATTTTGAAACATTTCCATTGCTTTAATGTGCAAAAACACAGAGATCCATTTCTACTTGCCCTTGCTGCAGCATCACTCTGCACACCAAGTGAAAACATGCAGTATAATTTAGATACTGTCCTCTCAAAGGCCCCGCCCCAACAGCATACCCTGTTCTGATTGGCCAGCTACGCCACACCTGAGTTGCCAAACCCAAAGCATATGTCCAGCTTACTTCTACTAGCACTATTGCTACTACTGCTGTATTAATAGCTACCATGACTACTATAATACAACTAATAATAACAAGAATACTACAACTAATAATAAGTAGCAATTGCTTGAAATTGCAAAATGTGGAATAGGCAGCATAGGTTTTACTTATTGGAATCCCATCTCTTTTTATAACTCATCTGTTTTGTGTACGTTGTGTATATATACCTTTGTTTCTCTGCTTTGATGTCTTGTTTTCCCTCTTTGTTTTCTGCTCTGCCTGTCTGATTGGTTTTGCAGCCCAGTGATGGAAGTTCCCACAGATAATCCTTTGTCAGAGGAGCAGTCGAGGCTATACTTCAGAGACGTCATCCTGGGTATAGAATATTGTAAGTATCTCATGCATGGAGGCATCATGAACAAAATGATGCAGAACTAGTCCTGCTATACACATTTTACTGTATGTAGAGATGAGATCATTTTTGGTTTCCAGGCAAAAATAAATAAATAATAATAATAAAAAATAAAACAACCCAAAGACCTACAGGCAAAGGCAGCCAGCAAAACAATAGATGATCAGATTCCATATATTTTAACAACACCTTTGACTTTTGCATTAATATTATATGCGTATAATTTACTGCTCTTTAAAAGGGAATATTTCTTTCTTTCTTTTCATTTCTTTTTTTTTTTCTTAAAAGAGCACTGGACCAGAGCGTTCTTGACTGTCAATTTTCATGCCCTGGGGTCTGGCTGCTGTTGCATGCTGGACACCTCATCGATACTGAGCTACAGCTCAGTGAAAAAGTTTTTTTTTTTTTTTTTTTNTTTTTTTTTTTTTTTTTTCCCAGGTTGTGTTCTCATTTGCTGACGTAAATCCATTTCACAGGGCTAGGAGCCTAATGATTAGTGATCAATACTCAATCTCTATGAGCTCTGGGATCCATCCTGAAAATGAGACTGTCAAGACACAAGGAAAGAAACTTAAAAGCCATTTTTGTCTTGTTCTTCACATTTTCATTTTGAAGCACACAAACCCTGAACAGTTGGTTGTTCATACTGTATGTGCAGCCATATTCCAAACAAACAAAATATGATATTTCATTGATTGCAACAAGTGACAGCTGCATAACATGTCCTCCTCAAGGATACTTAAACTTGGCAGGCCAATCACTTTCTTCTGATTGAAGGGTTGTTTTACAACTTTCCTGAATGCCTTTGTGATGACTCAAATGAAACATTACCTACATGTTTCAATTATTTACTGTATGTTTTTATACAAAGTCTAGCTTTAAGGGCCAGCTTTTGAATCATAAGTGGTCTCTTGGGTATCAGTCCCCAAAGCAATCAGTTTCTGATGATTGGCTGAACTCAAGTATGTCTTGTAATCCAGACCAGAAAATATTGTATATTACTGTTTTTATTATTGGTTGGATGGATGGATGGATGGATGGATAGAGAGATAGACTTTATTCAGGATACAAAGGAAGATCCATAGTACACTATATATATATATATATATAAACATTTAAAAATTCAACAAATACAGTGAATAAGACCCCAAAAATCAGCGAGCTGTGTTCACAAACTGGAGTGCCAGTGGCTTCACAGTTTGGATGAATACCTGACTGAGCTCAACTCAGGGTTGGCCAAGGCCAGAATAATGCTGTCTGCTGACACTGACAACTTGCACATGTATCTAACATAAAATTTTGTATTATGGCAGCGCAGGTAGGCACACCGGCAGATACAAACATTTGGCATTTTGCACCACCGTGGTACTTTAAGAAGTAGTCTCAGGCCATCATTATAGGCCACTTAAAGTTTCTGCATGCTGTTTTTTCTAAATAATGGTAAATAATGATAATTATAATAATATTAATAATAATAATAATAATAATAGATGTTCTAAAGAGCATTCTTTGTCATCAGTTTCAATATTATTAGTACTAAGGACTAAGGATGTTTTAATTTTCATGGCCTGTAATCTTGTCAAGTGTACTTATTTGAAAAGGCTTCCTGAGACTTTAGGGCACCACTTAACCAATCAGTGGAGTATCCAAGGTTAAACTTCAGACAACGGTTAAGTGTTCAGGCTTAGAAAAATACCACATTTCAGTCTTAGTTGGATTTTTCTGTTCTTACATCACTCCTGCTGCAGTGATCAAATTAAAATCATGTTGAAATGTTTGTGAGGATTTACTGGATGAAAATCTGGCAAGATAATTTACTAATAAAATCAGCAGCATCTGGGAAAAATGGGAATTAAATGATTTTTTTTTTTAAAGCTATAGTGGTTTGGGTGCTGTCAGACTGTAAAATAAGAAAAAATGCAAAGTCATTCCTAATAAATGAAAAAAGATTAATCGTATAAATTATGAGTTCTGAATCTGCAAATGAAATGGAATGGAATTGGGTGGATACAGGGTGCATAGACAAATGAGAGGTTATCAGGGAGTGAGCTCAGGGCTGGCAGTCCTTTAAGCTTTATAACTCACTGCTCAATGCTTTTCTCCAGTAGGAGAGCAGGAAAACATTAAATCGCTTGAGTTTTACATTCCCAATGCTGATTGTGTGTGTGAGCGTGCAGCAAAAATGACAGCCATGTCAGGTTTGAGCAGTCAGCATGGGACTTTTCCATAATAGAGAACTACAGTGGCTTCAGAAAGTATTCAGACCTCTTCTCTTTCTGCACATTTTATTGTGTTGTAGATTTAATTTTAAATGGATAAAATTACCATTTTTGCCCATCNGCACATTTTATTGTGTTGTAGATTTAATTTTAAATGGATAAAATTACCATTTTTGCCCATCAATCTGCACTCAATAACTCATAATGACACAGAGACAAAGAGTGGCTAGATGGAAGCCACTTGAGTAAAAGACCTATGAATAGCATTTAAAGGGCTCTGAGAACATGAGGAAAAAGATTCTCTGGTCTGATGAGACAAAAATTGAACTCTTTGGGCAGAACTCCAACCACTATGTCTGGTGAACACCAGGCACTGCTCATCACCTGACTAATACCATCCCTACGGTGAAGCAGTGAAGCATGGTGGTGGTAGCATCATGCTATGGGGGTACTTCTCAACGGCAGGAACAGGGAGACTAGTCAGAATTGAAGGAAGGATGAATACAGCCAAATACGGAGAGGTCCTTGAAGAAAACCTGCTCCAGAGTGCATGCGACCTCATACTGGGGCGACGGTTCATCTTTCAGCACCCAAAGCATACAGCCTAGACAACACTGGAGTGGCTTCAGGACATGTCTCTGACTGTCCTTGAGTAGCTTGTAGAGCCATACTCAAGAAGACTTGCAGCTGTAATTGCTGCCAAAGGGGCTTCTACAAAGTACTGAATTAAGGGTCTGAATACTTCTATTTAAATGAAAGATTTCAGTTTTTGATTTTTAATAAATTTGCAAACATTTTAACATGTTTTCACTTTGTCATTATAGGTTGTTGAGTATAGATTGATGGGCAAAAGAGGATTTTTTTTATCCATTTAAAATTAAATCTACAACACAATAAAATGTGCAGAAAGTGAAGAGGTCTGAAAACTTTCTGCAGCCACTGTACCGCATGTTTGAAACTCAGAAAGCTGTTATGTTAACAGCAACATTACAGCATTTACTGGAAATGTCCAAAAATGGTTTTATTCATCAGAGTGAAGGAAAAATGCACTTTGCTGTTATCATTACAAAGAAAAATGTGCAATTTGTGCATTTTAAAGAGTAATAAAATTAATAATCAACCAACAAAAATAAATAACGTCATGATACCAAACATAACTGACCTGTGACGCCTCCTTACTATAAACTCTGTAGTACTTCTAGAAATCTGACTTTTCCTTCATCTTATCCTTAGTGCACTACCATAAGATCGTCCACCGGGACATCAAGCCCTCGAACTTGTTACTGGGGGATGATGGTCATGTGAAGATTGCAGACTTTGGAGTGAGCAACCAGTTTGAGGGCAATGATGCCTTGCTCTCCAGCACAGCTGGCACTCCTGCTTTCATGGCACCAGAAACACTTTCAGACAAACGCAAGAGCTTCAGCGGAAAGGTGAGTTGTGTTTGTGTATGTGTGTGTTGTGTGTGCAATAATCTAATGCCCTCTCCCACCTCATAGTCCTAATCCATTCTAATGTGAAGACTACACTGATTATTAACAGTAACTCTAATACAGATGTAACATTGCATTAATATCTGTCAGTCTGGCCTCCAGTGTGTGTTAGCAGGCAAGCTTGTGAAGGGGCCGGACATTTTGCTTTATGAACAAATGACCACCAATACCTCCTCATTCTCATTCTCACTCCTGCCATTCTCTTTTAAAGCAACCAGATCAAAGACATTTTATAAGAGACTAAGTGGTAATCATCTCTGGCAGATTGATGTAATGGATTTGGGTATTGAAGGATCTATCATAGTCAGAAATGAGGGGCCAGAATGGAATATTTGATTGCAAAGAAATAGCCTTCAAGATGTACGAGTGATTCAAGTGTCTCAGCCTGCTGTTTCCTTAAACTTTCAAGAAATATAGGCAGTCCTAGTGCAATTTTTTTCTCTGTGTTTTTCCTGTGTTCAACCCATGGTTCAGTGTTCATTATGCACCAGCAGAAATGTTTAATTTCTGATACTCATATGTCATTTAAAACTCATCAGCTGCTGTGAAATTGTATTTCTTCCTAAAAAAATATGAGTGGAAATCTGGCCGTTAGAACAGACTGGTCATACAGCACCATGCTGGATAAGAGATCTGATAAATATCTGTGGTGTTGTGATGGATTTTTCAGGGTATGAAGGCTACTTTTATCATTTCATATCTGTCATGAAATAGACAATGATTTCTGGGCAAGCAGGAAGTCTGCTCTTTAGAAAGACAAAGACTGATGGGTGGCTGCAGTGCCTTCCTAGTGTGGCTCTCTGATGTGATCACAAATCCATCTCCACGTTACTGGATTGTAGAAGTCCTCCAAAAAACCTTAAACATCCTATAAATCACAGAAGGTACTCTGAATTGATTTAGAACATATCTATTTTGTGTGTTTACACATCTATACATGATCAAACTGATGTGTGGATCACCTCTGGCTGCTGCTATGTTTTGTAAGCATATATGCTGTTATCTCTCATGTATCTTCACTCTGTCTTTTTTTTTTTTAAGGCGCTGGACGTGTGGGCCATGGGCATTACTCTCTATTGTTTTGTCTTTGGAAAGGCAAGTCCACACATTTTTTCTCCATCAGTGACTTATTACCAGCTGGCCCATAAATCTCAGCAAAGGTAGCAGTAGAATAGCTGGAATGAGTTTTGATTTCATACCATCAGTAACAGTGTTCTTCATCAGGAACGTTCAGAAGACTAATGATATTTTTATGCTTGATACAGCCACCATCTGGTAGCATCAGTCTTTTTAATAAACGCTAGAAAGGGATCACTGCTGTTGCTTTTGTTGTGGTTTGTTTCTAAGGATACAGACTTTCTCTTGTGCAGTTATAACATAACGTTCTTTTTTGTGTGTTTTCCCTTTCTTTCCTCTCTCACTCTTGCAGTGCCCATTTATTGACGAGTACATCCTGGCTTTGCATAATAAGATAAGGGCTAAGCTCGTGGAGTTCCCAGAATCGTAAGTCCATCCTCTCCATTATATGTTTCTCTCCTCCACTTCTCAATTCATTAAAAAAAAAAAATAAATAAAAACTGAATGTCCTCTCCATGCAATCAGAAAAGCTANCAATTCATTAAAAAAAAAAAATAAATAAAAACTGAATGTCCTCTCCATGCAATCAGAAAAGCTAATTGGTGTGTCAGAGTCTTGCATGCATTAAATTTCCTCTGTGTGGGCGAATAATGCTTACATGACAGAAAGAATAAGACAGGATATGATGAGAACTAGGAGGATGGGGGCGGTGAGGAGAGACTGAGACAATAAGGTGATGGAGTGTAAACACAGCAGATGTGAAGGGGCTGTGAGTGGCAGCTTGAGTGTCTGTTAGATAAATATGGTGTCGTGTTGTTAATGATAAGTGTTTTCTCTTTGCGAGCTCAAGAAGCTCCACTGCTGCATCAAAAGCTGTTTAGTTAAACATCATCATCATATTAAAAACAAAATATCACCTGGACATATGAATCAAACATTTGTCAGCACTGATATCATGTAGGTAGAGTATATTTAATTTTATAATCCCTTTGTTATAATACTATTGACATCTACTACCCTATATTTGTTCTAATTATTTTCCTCTATTGATTTTACTGAAATGCAACAAACATGTAAATATCTATGAATTTAATTGCTGTTGGTGTCACAGTCTCACATATTTCGTAGCACATTTTAAAGTGCTCGGATTGGATCTATTTTGACAACATTTTGCTTACAAGGATTTTCAAAATGCCTTATGTTCCTCCACAGCTACTGTATCAACAGTGTGATGTTTTACAAATATTTAAAAAAATATATGTAGAAAGACTTTTTAAACAATTGCCTAAAACCGGAGCAGTAAAGTTCCACAAATTTGGGAGATTTTCAGCTTTTCCTATAGCATTGCCTGGATTTGCCACTGGTGATGGCTTAGACTGGGGAAATGTGAAAGTTGAGGAAGATGTACTAAATGTGTTTTAGTACTGGTCAGTTGTGTCACCACTTATTAAAACTGAATTCTGATTGTCATTTCATACATAAAATGCATGTGTCAAAGGACAGCACAAGAAGGCTGGTTAGAACGTTTAATATACCAGCAACACTTTCTACTCTTGGATGCAACGCAGACAGTTATGACACATGATGTTATATACTGGAAGGACTTTTGGGTGTCATAAAGATACATTTACACTTGTTAATATCTGGCTAGAGAAGCTTTCAGATCATCTAGCAAAGTGATTTAGGCGATCAGATTTCAATCTGGTGTTAATTAGCTTTGGGAGCATTTCTGTGTAATGTATCGGATATAAGAAGCCATGTGTAAATAAGATCACGAATGATGGTGTCTATATTCTTACTACTTTTCATCCAGTCAAATATTGCATTTCCTGTGACACTGTATTGTGTTCCTGCAGACCAAAGGTCAGTGAAGAGTTGCAGACTCTGATCTTGCGGATGCTGGATAAGAACCCAGACACCAGGATCAACATCCCGGAGATCAAGGTAACAAGCAAACCAGGTGTGAATTGAGACCGTGGGGTGAATCAGGTATTGTTCATTACAAAACTTTATGGTCATAAAAGGATTTCATGTGCAGACCTAAGAGGATGTTTTTCCTGCAGCGATTTTCTTGTAATACTCCTACAGACAATTATTAGTCTACTGAGCAGGTGCTGACCTCAGTGAAGTACTTACAGGAGTTCATTAGACATGCTGCGTTACTCCAGAGCATGACAAAACCTGCCCGTCCCTGTGGAGCAGCACGATAAAAGTAAATCAGTGTTAGAAGGGCAAGGAGGTCTCAGGCCGGTTATGGAGAGACGACATTCGATGCTCCCCACTGTGTTTCCATGATACCATCTAATAATGTGTCAGTGAGCCATTTTCTCACCAGAGACTCTGTTTGTGTTTGTGGAACGGAAGATAATTAGGCTGTCAGGCTTCACACGTGTCCTTGCACACCAACACACATACACAAAACCAAACACGTGCAGCCTCTTACATGACACAAGGTACAAGAAGCGGCTTAGCAACCTTTTTAATAGTCAGTGGCATATTCATAGGGAAATTCTAAGAAAGTCAGTGAGAAGTGTTTAAGTTTTTTGTCTTTAAAAAAAAAGGAGGAAAGACAGGAAATGTGGATGATCAAGGGAAAGAAGGAAATGACATGCAACCCCCAGGTCCCCACTTGAAACAAAATTGGGGACTTTGCTATTACATGGTTCAATGTTCAGTTATTGAGTCACCAGCTGTTGAAAACTTTTAATGTTGCAAAAAAAATTGTTCCTTATGCTATAAAAACAAAACACCACAGGCTCTGAAGTGACTTTGACAAAAATGTATTCATGCAAAATATTCACTGAGCTCTTCCATCTTAAGCAAGTTTAAAGTCTTTGCTTGTGTGGTTTGTACCATAGTGAAACTCTGGGAGATATAGATTTGTAAATCTGAGTAATTGTGGCATTCTTTGGTAAACACCAGTGCTGAGGCAAACTCTGCACTGAGTCCTGTACATGAGCTAAAGCATGATGAAAAATATGGTTGAACTTTAGGATTCTGCATCTTTCGTTTTACGTTCAGTCAATATTTTAACATAAACTGAAATGGAAAATTACTGCTTTGAAACATTTTCTAACCTTTACTCTGTACATTTATCCTTAAGTAAGAACCAGTTTGTACTGCTTTGCAAACTTTGTTTTTATCGTTACTCCAAACTGTCGTCACTATATCTTCCGTTGATGCACTCAGTCTGCTCATCCTGCATTCACGCATTTCTCACATGCACACACACTATTCTCACTCATCTATAAGTATCTCTCACACACACACAAATAACTTTGAAAGTCTTTCACATGCTGTGGCTGTACTCTCCTCACCGCTATTTCAGCTCTGATAAACAAGCTAAAGACAAACTCTGCCTCTCCAAGTTTCTTCTCCATCATAAACATTTCCTAAAATCGCTACAAATCTGAGAGCCAGGACACCGACTGAAACGTTCAGTCACAAGCTGCTCCACTAATGGAGGATTACAGACTGAATTCCTGGATCACTGGAGACAATTTTTGTGCTTTCACATCTAAAATAATCTTCATGTCATGACATTGCAAAAGGCCCTGTTATGAGAACTGTGTGTGGGTGTGTGTGGGTGTTTAGATGGACCAATGGGTGACCAAAGGAGGCACTGACCCCTTGCCTCTTGAGGAGGAACACTGCTCTGCGGTGGAAGTGACAGAGGAGGACATCCAGAATTCTGTCAAATATGTTCCCAGCCTCTCTGCGGTGGTAAGGAGCATTATCTTCTGTCTTTTCTTTAACTCCTACATTTACCATCATCATTTAACAATAAAGCACTTACAGTAACTGCGGTGACGTACTTTATTCAACAGCCATCTTCTGCTAACCGTAGTTGTGACAAAATTCAACTTACTTCAACGCAAAGCCCTAGAAAAGGAGTGATTTTACATTTTTGTGCCAGTTTGAATGCAAACTTGAATGATGTGTAGGGTTTCCTTTGGGATCTTCATGCCTGCTTAAAGTGAAGTTACATTCTTGCACAGACTATCTCATTATTGCCGGTTTTATTTGCAGATCCTTGTGGCATATCTCTACTAAGTATTTGCTGTGCCGTTTACACTCACCTCACATAACTCCAAGTTCCCTGAGTGTAACAAAGCTAAGCAGCACTTCCTGGCCCTAAACACCTTAATGTCAGCATGGCAAAGAGAACTTTAGTTTGTAAGCTTATAAGCCTGCATGTTGCCATAGCTGTAAGTCCATAAAGGGAAGTGATGAAGAGTACATGATGGATTAGTAGGTCCTGAGATTGACACATAAGGAAATGAGTAAGGGCTATAATATTTTTTTGTGGAAGGTATAATGTTGAGAAATAATATGCAGCACCTCTAGGTTAGAGATTTCAGGTGAAAATAATTTTTCATGTTTGTGCTTTTGGATCACTTAATGAAGGAAAGACAAAGATGGATGGATGGATGGATGGATGATAGATAGATAGATAGATAGATAGATAGATAGATAGATAGATAGATAGATCTTTAAGCATTAAAATTTAGGACAGTTATGCAAATGACTATTAGCTATGTAGTCCAAATGATGCACACTGTGCTGCATATTTTTATAATACAACAGTACAATCTAGCATACAATGCCATCAGCAAAAGCCCAGAAAAAACCTTTTTATAATCATCCTCTGTTTGTGAATCTTTCAGATTTTGGTGAAGGCCATGCTGAGGAAGCGTTCCTTTAGTAATCCCTTTGAGTGTCCGAGCAGGAGAGAGGAGCGGTCCATGTCAGCGCCTAGTAGCCTACTAATGTAAGCGCACACAAGGTCGAACCACTCAGACATCCTTTTCCAAACCTAACCTTTCCAAACACACTAAACTCTCGCATACGTCATCCCTGAAGACAAACACAAAATTTAAAACAGCCTCAAACATCCAGCTTTATATTCCGATTCAGATACTGATGGCAGTTCACACCTGTCACCTCTTTCTGTGATAGAAGTTTAACCAGCAGCCGCTGCTGTTTTGTGTTGCCATAGCACCATTTCATCCGTTCATTGTATGCAGTGAAGCTTACAGCTTTTCTAAGTGTTTCTTTGTGTGCTACTTTCAGCCTTCAAGGGTAGTGGGATTCACACCTAGAGAAGATGAAACAGATCCACACAGAGAGCCTAGGGCTGTCCTTGGATTCCCTGCATGCAGTGAAAGCACCACATAGGAAATGGTCTATCATCTTAATCCCATCATGCAGTTTAAAAATACACTACATAAGTAAGGGCAAAATGGGCATCTGTAGTTGTTCCCTGTTGCACTTCACCCTTGGGACAGTGATGTGTATTATGTGCTCTTGTCATCAAGATGTCCCACTGTAACACAAGAGCATCTAAGTCCCACTGAAGGTTTTAGTAGACAATTTTCCTCTATTTGGGCCTAGTTTCCCCCTATTACACTCTTTATTCAGGGCTCTTAGGCTGCTGAGAGCTGCTGTCTCATATGGATGCGTCAGCAGAGTTTTTGTAGGGAGTTTGAACCACTACTGTCCCCTGCTGGAAAATAATACCCCAGCCCTTCTATATATGGGGCTACAATGAAGTCATGTAGTGGAATTATCAGTCCATATAGTCTGAGAAACAAAAATCTGGAAAAAAGGAAAGAGTTTAATTTTGTTAGATATGTTTAGTCATGTTTTAGCCCATGTACTACAGGCACAACAGAGGTTAAAGGTGCTCTTCTTCAAATCCAAAGTGCATGTAAAGCTTTCACAACTTCTCACAATGACAGATGATGGAGTGAGTGAATGGATGATTGATAAAATCACTTACAAATTCTGAAGTTCTTAAAGTAACAGTTGTTCAAGAAGCAGCATCTTTTGTAACATGAAGAACCAGTTTTTATGGGTGATGTGGTCTTCTTTTGAGAAACATTAGACCACCAATCAGCAACTGATCTCATTTGTGTACACCAATTAAAATTATGTATTGATTAGGGCTGCAATTAAGGATTTTCAATTAACACATTAATTGTTTAGTTTTTAAAATGTCAAAAATGGTGGCAAATTCCATAGTGTTTTCAAGCAGCAGTAGTTTAAGGCAAATGGACTTGCTGTTTCGTGAAGATGTTTGCCACTCATCTAAGTAGCTTCTCCAGCTCTGAGTCCATAGTTCGTGATTCACACCTTGGTCCTGGTGAATTGTTGGGTCACACTGAGTCATGTGAGAGTTGTTGAGGTCATTAGAGGCACATGAGTAGACCTGTACCTTTATGTACATATAAAGGTACAGGTCTGATTATTTGTCTGTTAGTGTGATTAAGGTAATAATGAGTAAGATGTACACATGGAGAATTAATAGGTTTCTGCAGTTCGACAAATATACATGACTTTTTGCATAATCAGGGTATGAGAGAGAGTCTGCCAGGAGAGGAAATGCATGCGGAGGTGTTAACTCAAATTATAACCTTTATCTACCCGAATAATTTGATTTACAGTCACATAATCTTGGTCTAACCTGCATAAACTTAATCCAGTGGGGGGGCAAATTTTCACATTTTAGGAAATCTTCACATTCACAACCCTCACAATTTTAAGATCCTCACATTTTAGAAACTAACTTGATTCAAAACTTCCAACATTAAATGCCACCTCCTTTTTGACCTCCCTGGGGCGAACGTTGTCCTCTCACCTGTGATTTGTTTTTCCCCCCGTCTTTTCTCCCATTTTGCTGCAGGGACTTGTGGCCCCTCCGGCCCTCTTTAAAACGTCACCCCTCACTAAGGTAACACTTTGTACAACATCGTGTGGCACGCTGTCTGTTCTGTCTGACATTTACCAGCCTCTGTGCCCATCATCATATTAGACTCCACAGCTCTTGCTTTTCCCCATCTTGCGATGTGATGGAATAGCCTTTCCCTGACTGCCATCTCAGATTTTTACCATCCTCCTGCTGCCGTGTAATACTGTGTTACATAAATAAAGTGTTCTGTTTTTTCAGCCCGGAACAAAAAAGATAAG
Source organism: Lucifuga dentata (assembly GCA_014773175.1). Taxonomy (NCBI): domain Eukaryota; kingdom Metazoa; phylum Chordata; class Actinopteri; order Ophidiiformes; family Bythitidae; genus Lucifuga; species Lucifuga dentata. The sequence continues at coordinate 127,410 of VXCM01001676.1, forward strand.
AGATACCTCGGGTTATTGTTGTACTTTAGGAAATAAAGCAGAAACTGAGAGCTCCTCTTTTTTCTTCTTTCAGGAAGAACAGCACAGGAGACGGACCTCGAGAAGGCGAGCTGGAGGACCTTCATGAAGACGAACCTTCTTCTTGAGCCCTAAAAACATCCCTGTTAACCCAGCTTTGTCTTAAAGTAATGCACACATTTCCTTTTATCCACAAAACACTACAGGCTTCTCAGTTGAACTACTGGAGGTACGCAAGCTTTAAAAAACATTTTATAAACTTTGGATTGACATGGTGTTTCTGCAGGCTTTCTTGCTTTTTTGCTTCCTGTGTGCTCATATTTCTTCAACATTATCAGGGTTTTGGGGACTAAAGTCACCAGTTTACTGTGGAGGTGTGTGCAACATAACCGTCAAACAAATATATGCCTGTTGAATAGCCTCATTGTCATTAATCAAAAACAAATGGTGGCCGAGATGAAGAAGACAGGTCACCACAGACTTCAGCATGCAAATGATAATAAATTGTCCCACATTTGTAAACTAACCACAGGGCTTATGATTTCTGATCAGTGATCAGTTATTTTAATATTGTACATACTGAGATGCACTGATATCCTGTTGTATCTGTGCCATCCATAGCTTTACTTTGGAGCTAAAAACTACAGTATAATATATGTTGTTGAACTTCTTCCTGTTTCCTCTGACAGGAAGGAGAGGAAGTCAGCTCTCTGTGAGTGATAAGTCAGAGAGGATGGCAACTATCAAACTGACTGTTCCTGCTGTGATGTATAATTATTCCCCCCC